>JAODTK010005601.1:0-309779 GCA_026419785.1 Sclerodactyla briareus | reverse complement strand
CCTTGTTGAAATGCTTAGCAAAACCGGCTGCTCAAATTTTTGTTGGGTCTTTGAATGGCTGCCCGGTGTTGGGTCATTCGCTCCCTCAGGGTGTTTTTTTTCGGTTCTCCCCGATGTATCTGAACTCCGCAGAGTTACAGTAAATTAGGTAACATGTTTCTTGAGACGCAATCAATATCCTGTTGAATGGGACATATGCGGGATGTCTTGAAACATTTGAAACAAGTTGTGCGATCTACAAGTTTGCACGTTTTGCAGTGGATAGGCAGGCGGCGGACGGCCGCCGGTGTTTTTTGCGGCTCGGCTTGCTCCAAAAATTTGGCATTGACTAAAATGTCAGCAATTCCGAGGTCTGGCCGGTAGGCACAACCGGGGAGTTCCGGGAAACACGGTTTAAGGCGTTCCTGACCTTGTGAGTATTGGAAAATGCTTGTGAATGAGAGTGACTCATGGTGGGAGGGCAATGATGGTTTCACAACAAGTGGTACGCTGGAGTTGATACGAAGTTTTTGTAATCAGAGTTTCAATTTGTGGAGCCTTCATTCCTAGCCTTTTCAATGGCCTCTCATGGAGCTTCCGGAAATACTGCCTCTTTTGGAGATTGTTTTGAAAGTGCGTGTGGCACGGGCACTCGAAATCAGCATCAAGAGGGCAAATGCGTTTTTTCAGTCACAAACGAAGAGCTTGTCACTGTAGGAAATGTTCCTTCGTGCAGTGGTGGGTGACAACTGCTAGGATAGGAAATTGTGCGTGTCCGTCTTGGTTTTTGTGAACAGTCTGTTTTGAGTGACCCTGTTTCCAACGTCATAGTGGTGTCAAGGAAGCGCGGCCTCTGTCGCTTTGAAAATTCCTGCAGTGAATTTGGAATAGATGGGTGAAATGTGTTAATTTGTTCGATGAACGTGGTAAGTTTTTCTTCCCCGTGCGTCCATATCATGGAATGTCAATCAATATAACGGAGCCACACATGGCCTCAGGGCCTTTCCAGAGAGGAATTTTTCTTCCATTTTCCCATGACGAGTTTGGGCGAACGAAGGAGGCCCAATTTTACTGCCCATTTGCTGTGCCGTGGACCTGCAGGTATGTTGAGCACCAAACACAAATTTGTTGCAGGTTAGGATAAGTGCATTAGTTTCCGCAAGAATCGGCTTTGGTTGGTGTCTGGGCCAGGAATTGGTTTGAAACCGAAGTACAGGCTTCTATAAACCTTCCGTTTGAGGGATTTGGTTATAACAGAGAAGAAACGTCCAGGTTTGCCAGCAATGTGCCAGTGGGGAGATTCTTTGATCTTTCCGATTTTATTGATGAAGTCTATGGTGTCCTTGACGTGAGACGGGAGGGGACGGGACGAGGGTCTGAATACAGGGACGGCCACGATTTGGAATTTTTTCTCTGTAGCAAAGCCGTTTGCCAGAAAAGATGGGTCTGCCAGGGTTGGCCAATCCTTGTGAAATTTTGGGGAGGGGAAAACTTCCGCTCGGGTTCCGATTGAAGGAGGTTGGGGCCGACTTTTGGGGCTAATTGAGCCCTAAGGATAGACCATTTCCTCTATGGTGTTTCAATCTGGGCAGCAATTTGCTGGGTGGGGTAGGAGTCAAGTGGCTGATAATGGACGGGGTTGTCTAGTAGACGTTTTGCTTCCGACTCGTAGAATTCGGTGCTCATACCACCACGCAGAGCCTTAGCTCAGCAGGCTTGATGACGAGATCGTTGCGATGTTTCAAAGGCCAATGGTTGTCTCTCAGTTTTGTTGAGGTTATCCCTGAATTCGTGGGCGGGGGTGTAGGTTTTTGACATCCTCTTCGATTGCCGAAATGTAAGCTTCCAATGTGGGGGAAGGCCCTTTTGGTGGGTTCCCAGTACTTTTTGCCTTTATTTGTTATATATGTCCCTCAACAGGCTGTAAGACTATACTGTTGCCATCTTCATCGGCAAAGAAATCCGCGATTCTTTTTGCGTCGAATAAAGGGGGGGGCGCTTTTCGATATTATATATAATAATTATATATATATATATATATATATATATATTATATATATATATATATATATATATATATATATTATATATATATTAATAATATATATATATATATATATATATATATATATATATAAATATATATATATATGTAAAGGTTTTAATATTTCAACGGATATTTGGTCTTTTTCGATAGCTCTTAAGCTTTACACTATATCTCTACATCGGTTCTCCATAATGTATTTAACCGAAGATGTTCTAAAAACTTTTAGTTCTGTTTCTTTCCAAGTGTTGGGAATTTCTTTTTTAAAGTAATAAATACCGCGTGGCTGCTCACTGGTTACCTCACCCACCTGAAGAACATAATGGAATTTGGGCGATAACTAAGGGGTGCCATGTTTCATATAACAAGACGCAACTCTACGTAGTGATTCCTTGGCCTTAGTTTTTATGAGCCATTGTTAGCACCTTGATCAGTGGAAGTGGAATCTGCGGCTCGGCTGCTTTCATGAAGCAGAATATGTCCATCGTGGTCACTCGACAAATGGATGAATCCGCACTATTTTTTGTCGAAAATTAATTCAACTCATGTCTCGGATGTGACGGATTCCACCATAATCATTATATCCCCACTAGACGGTTTCTCCACAGATATGCCTGTAGTGGGGGTTTCTCCCGGCCTCGCTCAAATGCTATCATCCAAGATGTCGGAAGTTGATGATGTAACGACGCTGACTGACCGGGCCCTGCAATTGGGGGGGGCGCATTTGTATTAGAGTAGTGATGGCGAGGGCATTTTTGAGCAGCATTTTTAGGATTGGCTTATATATAGGGGTTGATATATCAGTTTAATAGATGGGCGCATTGGAGGGGGCGGGCTAGTGCTAAAATCGTGGGGACATTTTTCGACATGTTTAGTTGCGTACAAATATGATTCACCATAGCCTACGTCTCTTTTGCTTTTTTTTTCCCCATATTCCCCTCTCTCACTTCTCTTTCTCTTCTTCAATTGCACTCGTTCCTGCTCTTCCTCGACCTTCCGTTTTTCTCCTCTCTGACGTTTTTTTTTTTCTGGCCATCCTCCCCCTTTTTCTTTCTTTTTCCCCATGTCCGTTCTTCCTCATTCTATCCCTTCCCCTGGGGTCTGTCTACAATATCAGTCACCCAACCTCCCCCCCCATATCTTAGAATGTGGCATGAATACTGATATCAGGGCACAAGAATGTGGTTGGTAAGTGTCTGTTCGAGGATTCGCAGTATGGGTCTCCCTGCTACACAAGTCGAAAAGCCTTGGGAGACGTCGAACATAGTTCAAAAAAGCCTTTACCAACACCCCGCATTTGCTCGACAGGACACTTTTAGTGGTGTGAAACCAGATGCTGTCAGGGAAGCTTATCTCGAGGAGCTGGAGCATTCAATTTTGTTTCATTTGATCCATGTCAAAAACATTGCCAATACTGACAGAAGGTGCAATCCCCCTCATGTTATTCCCTGGCTATACGGTGAATACAATCCACTAGACAATCCCCACTTCAAAACAGCTTGAAATCATGATGTTATAATGATGGTTTGTTGTAAACACACATTAAAAATTGATGTCCCCAAATTGTAAAAGCTCTACTATTCCATTTAATTGTGTAAGCCACAAAAATGAGAACCCAACAACCTCACCAATGCTACAAAAGATAATGTCTCCACAGCATTCCCTGCCTTCTATTTGACGAAATTTGGACGAATAATTTTAAATTCAAGGTACTGTTCTGCCTGGTATGACAGTGTACTCTACAACCAACTGCAGTGTACATGGCCACACATACACAGGGTGATAACTCATGACCATCGCCCGTGTTTGTTTACCCAATTGGGGTTTAGCTGGCCTGCACTTAAGGTGGTACGAAACAGCAAATGAGTAGTGTTTTGGCTCCACTGTACTACAACCATCCTCTAGTTGTCTTAGTGCTAATGGCTTGTGAGGAAATTAAAGAGGGTCATGTGGGGCATGCAGTAAAAGAGGCAGGTATGGAGCTCAACTCAGTAATTGTCCTCTGATTTTTTTTTTTTTTTTTTTTTGGGGGGGGGGGTAGCAAGTGAAGGTAATAGTACCTTATGGGGGCACCACCAACGATATTAGATAGGATGTTTGAAAATGTCACACTAATGAGAGGAGCAATGTGAAGAAAAGTGATTTACCTTGCAGGAAAACAGTTCAAATGTTCAAAATAGGCTTATCAAGTGATTCAGTTTAAGCCATCTGATTAGCAGTTGCACTAGTACTCGGTCTGCTTTTGCTACCCCGCCCCCAACTCACGCATAAACATAATTGACCCCTCGTAGGGCTTCGAACGAGCACGCCTTCGTATTCGTACAGTGATGCTGTTCAAATATTGCCATTTTTCAATTTTCATAAGCTGCCCTATCGGAACTTGGGGAGGGGGGAGTGCATCTCATGACCAAAATTGCACCCCACCCGTACAACAATACTACTGATCAGGAGGTCCAAATAGGCTGGTCACTGGTGGCTAGTCCAATACTCAACATATCAGGAATAATAATAAGATGAAATCAAGAATTTTGGTGCTGTCGTCCACTGGGGAAATTTGTGCTAAGACCAATACTCAAAATATCATGAATAACAATAAAATACAATTCAAGAATTTTTAACGTCGTACATATATGCGGGTCACCTGGAGCTAGTCCAATACCAAACCTATCAGAATCCAATAAAATTTGACAATTCAAGAATTTGTACTGTCTTCACTGGGGTAAATATTTGTTTGGTTGGCTATCTGCTTGTTCTCCTCTGTACAATGTCATCGTTGCGGGATATAAGGATTGTCCCTATGGTGACCTGGAATGACCTTGACACTGATACCAAACACTAGTGTTAATCTTCATCATGTGTACAATCCACACACTACTTTGAACTTAATAGATACTTGCATTCTTAGAATCAGCTAACGAGCAGATGTCAAACTGCCAAATTTATCCCATTTCAGTGGGTTTTAGCTTCTTACCTTCCACATTCATTGAGATAGCTTGTGATGAGTGTATCGTAGTATGGTATGTGTCATTGAACTTTTTGTTTTGTCTTAACAAGAGCAATCTGGCCATCACAAAAAACATGCAAATTACCAGTCAACAACGTCAAATAGGTCAGAAGGTAATGAGGTCAAAATCGGTCACTAGATGTATTTTTATACCCACCCACGAACGAAACTTTTCCCATTACGGAACAGGCCCGCCAAATGTTCGTTGCCGCGATATTGACTATTTCCTATGGTGACTGAATGACCCTGACCTGACACACAAACAATAGGGTTCATCCCCACCATACATGCTAACCCACACACCCAATTTGAACTTGTATAGATACTCGCTTCGTTATAATATCGTGCTGACCAAGCTTTTTTTAACTTTGCCCTCACGTGACCTTAAATGAACTTGCAACGGGCACTCAAAACACAATAGGGGTCATCGTCCCATATGTACAACCCACATACCTATTGAACTTGATACCAGTTTTCAAATCGTTAGATATCATGCTGCCAAGGGTGTCCACACACACACACACACACACACACACACACAGACACACAATACCCACTCCGCACGGTTCATACCTCATATATCCCTTGTTGCCTTCGGCAAGGAATCACAAAGTTGTGGTCAAAACCCATCTGACCTCAGGATTTATCGATCTCATTAACTTTAGGCGGCATACATCAAGTAAAAACTCACCATCGCAGGAATGGGACTACCATCGCCTTTCGTACCGCACCATCTCGTTCACCATGTTCACTACCCACTGACCCTCATTAATCCACCAGGATTTACCTAGCCTATCTGTCTTCGTCATACGTGGGGGACTCATATGTCTGTAGATCAATGGTTGGATCACTCATATGGTACTGTAGATCACATGTAAGTGTACTCCTATGGTGTACCTGTAAGATCAATGTGAGATTAAATCCTAGGGTATACTTTAGCCACATGTGAGATGACTCCTATGGTACTGTATACACCCTGCGAGATGAGACTCTATTGTACTTAGATCACATGTGGGATGAGTCATATTGCACTGATACACATGTGTGATGACTCCTATGGTACTGGAACCCTCGTGGTGAGATGACTCATATGGAACTGTGGATCACATTTAGATGCCTCATATGGTATAACTGTAGATCACATGTGAGAGGACCATATGGTATACTGTAGATCACAAGTGAAAGACTCATATGGTATACCTATGATCACATGTGAGCTGACTCATATGGTATACTTAGATCACATGGGAGATGACTCATATGGTATTGTAGATCAGCATTTGAGAAATGACTCATTGTATACTGTGATCACATGTGGAGGACTCATATGGTATACTGTAATTACAAAGTGAGAAGACTCATATGGGTATACTGTAGATCGCATGTGAGAAGACTCCTATGGTATACTGTAGATCACAAGTTGAGAAGACTCCATATGGTTTACCTGTAGCTCACATGTGAGATGACTCCTATGGTAAACTTAGATCACATGGAGGAAACTCATAGGTTACTGTAGACCAACCAGTGAGAAGAACCATATGGTATCCTGTAGATCACATGTGAGATACTCATATGGCACTGTAGACCACATGTGGTGATGACTCCTATGTACTTGTATCCACAGGTGATATGACTCATATTGTATACTGTAGAACACATGTGAGATGACTCATATGGTATACTGTAGATCACCTGTGAGATGACTCATAGGGTATACTGTAGATTATATGTGAGATGACTCAATGGATATTTAGATCACATGGGAGATGACTATATGGTATACTGTTGGGTAGTTACATTGAGATGACTCATATGGTTATACTGCGGATATCACAGTGAGATGACTCATATGGTACTGGGAACTCATGTGACAGTATCTATGGTATGTAGATCACATGTGATAGGCCTCATTATGGATTACTGTAGTCACAGTGAGATGACTCATATGGTAATTCGGTAGATCACATGGGAGTGACTATATGTTAACTGGTAGATCCACATGGAGTGACTTCATATGGTATGACGTAGATTACAGGCGAGATGACCATATGGTATACTGTGCATCACATGTGAGATTACTCCTATGGTACTGGGAACCTCGTGTGACATTACTCCTTGGTACTGTAGGATCTATGTGAGTGAGCATATGGCATATTGTAGAATCACATGTTAGATGCCCTCATATGAGTATACTGTGGATCACATGCGAGACATTATCTATGGTACTGTAGATCACATGTGAGATTACTCTATGTTACTGTCTTCTTAGATCACATGTAAGATGACTCCTATGGTACTGTGGCCTTCATGTGAGATGACTCCTATGGTACTGTAGATCAACAGTGACATTACTCCTAGGGTATTGTGGACACAGTTGAGATCACTCCCATGGTACTGTAGACCCAATGTGAAATTACGCATATTGTATTGTATAACCACATGTGGGATTGGCTCCTATGGTACTGTAGACCGCATGTCTGGTGACTTCTATGGTACTGTAGATCACAGTGATATGCTGGGGACTGACGTATATCGAAAATTCAGGAGTTAGGGGAAAACCATTATATACTCATGTTTCATGTTTCCGGTCCGGTCAAATAAAAATTCCAATAACGACTTTACCATGAATGCTATAGTAACAACGAGTTTTCAGAAAGATGAAGACGGTGTGGGGGTGTGACCCGTGTCTAGGGCCTAGTGAAGTGTGGATCCTAGTTGGGTATGTGAAACACCCACGCGTTTTCGTGTGTGAAACCCAGAAGGACAAGATGACAAGACAAGGGCCTCATCTCTTTTTTTCTTCTTTCTTGTATTTTATATAAGACGCGAACGTTACCTTTCCCATTTCTCTGTCTCGCCTGAATAGAGTTCGGAAGGAGAATTAGTGGTCCATTGGCGCGCACGTGTGTAATATGTGTTTATTGGTGTATATGCCCCACTTTCCCGTTAGCAGGTCTAGAATTTCCCGGCAACCTGAGACATATTTCTATGTAATTAATGCATGTTGGTATCGGAGTTGGTGAACACAATCTGAATTGATTGTGGGCACAAAAATCTCTAATTAGGTAGGTTACTTAGCCACATTTACGAATTTCATTGTGTTTGAGCTCCTCTAGTAGATTTTACGGTACGGCCAATCGTAGCCTGGAGCCATGGTGATGTGGTTTTGGCATGTAAGGGTAGGTCCTAGGTGCACTTGTTGGTGAAACAGGCCAGACTAAGCTTGTCCGAGTTCCCCCTCTTGGGAGACCCCCTGGTGCGAGTACTAAACAAATGTCTAAAACGTGGCCAGCCCTCACGCGATTCAATGATTCTAAAATACTCGAATAAAATATCCAATTTGTTAAATGCGGGTTGTAAGTCCTACGTTGACTCCACACTCTAGGAGCTTTTGTGGCAGTATAAGCTAGCCTATAGGAGGGTCGACAGAGGTTTCATCAGCCCACACCATGCATTAGGCTATCGTGGGTGTATTATATTGAGACGATGTCGTTGCTACATTATTCGCACCCCGATGGACGGTTTGAACGCTGACGAACAGTGCCCTCTATGACCTCATTCGCAGTGGGTGCGTTTCCATACTTCGTTTTTTACCCTTACTGTGGCCTACGGTGCCCCCACGCCGCCGGTGTTTCTTCAAAGTACATTTGTTCGATTCCAACCGATTCCGATGCCCCTGTCACATCATCTCCACACGATACGCCCACGTACTTTGTAAAGGAACACGTTCTTTTTCTAGTATATATACATACACCATCAAATAAGTCAGTTTAAAGTTGCAAGTGCGCATGAATTAATTGAAATCCATATGTTCACAGTGTAAGCTACAACTTAAATATTAACGTCTACAAAAGCAAGGTTTGGGAGTTTTGCGATGAAAGGTACCAAAGCTTATGGAACGCGACTTCCCGTGTCAGCAACACAAACAGAAACGTACAATAACAAGAACACAATCGTTTTACCTGCATTAATCGCCCGGCTAATATGCTAACATGTATTGTTACAGGAATACGGTCAACCGGTAGGCTACTGACTGAATTCAAGTATACTTTTGAATTTCGCTTGTCGCGGAGCAAAGAAAGGGCTCGTTTTTAGGTTTCGGAAGAGTATTCTAGCAGAAGAGTATTAATAGCTAATACTACGTTGGACTATCTCAAGCTACAATAGGGAAGTATCAAGTCGAATTCGTCTAGTTTGAAACGAGAACATATTTTTATCCTAAAAAGTTTTTGCAATGAGAATGAATTGGGTACAGAATGTGAAACATGTGAAACATGAATACGGCAGTACATAATTTAGAATACTCGGGAGTTTCAAGACATGAGCCCTTCGAAACTGGATCGATGGTTCTAGATATGCACATTGACAATATACGAAAAATCCTTTCCTGAATAATGAACAACTTGTTGGTGTACAACGTAAGCTGCGTGCCCCCAAAAACAGGGATACAGCACGTTATTGCAGGCACGACAAGGACAATTGTATATTTCATACGAAATGGACCGGGAGAAGAAAGAACAGCTTTTCAACCTATCCAGATAATGCGGGCCGGCGAGCTTAGCGACTCTACCACAAACATGAGTGAGTTTTGTGGTTGTTGGTTCCTGTTGATGTGACCAGGTTAAAGAACCATCTATAGCTGACTCAAGGTCAATGAGACTCTGAGAAGGGAATGATATTATTTCTATAGTAATACCATGTGAAGAGCAGAGATTACATTTCTATGGCCTGAGTGAAACAAAATTGAAAGAGACTTAGCGGCCCGTTTAAGTTGTAGCTGGTTGGGATCGAACAAGTTTGCTACGTGACACGAGTTATATATAAACAACCATCAAAAAGAGGGACTGTCGAACTGTTATTTCGGTTTAAAAAAAATACTAGTATGGTCTGAGTTAAAAGGGAAATTGAAAGTGCTTGCTAACACAATAAATATCATTAATATAATTTAGAAATAACAGAGGGCCCAGTATCGAACCCTGAGGTAAACTCCGTGGTGATCGCATTAACGGCGGAAGTCGTTTTATCCTTCATTGTACATATGATTCCTGCCAGAAAGAAATTAGCAAACCAGGTAGGGGGAATTCTCTCACGCGTTAATCATTTAATTCATGAAGAAGTATTCGTGTGTCGTTGTCAAATGCCTTGGAATACCTAAAAAAACACCACACGCTAAGTAGGCGATAGTCAAACGAAGAGCAGCAAATTTTTAATTAAAATTAATAATACCATGTTGTGTAAGCCATTGCAAATGATGCTACAAGGGATGGATTGTATTGTGTTCTGAATTCATACTTTTTTTTTTTTTGCCCCCATGCTGCGTGTATGGCAAGAGTGAGTTTTTGCCTACAGGAGGCGGGGCAGCCGTAATTTAGTTAATAGCTCGTTCGAGTGGTGTCCTACCTTAGCGATGCAAGGTTGTGCTAGTGATTTTGTTTCCCGTTTTTGTTTGTGTATATGTTATTTAGTATATCCATTCATATTGTTATATTGCAACACTATGTCTTAATTAATTAGAAGTTACTTCCCCGGATATAATTGAGCTACAAACGAAAACATACAGAATATTTGAAGACAGTGCTATATCCCGGGGACTTCATAATGCAAGCCTTTAAACTAGCTCTTTAACGTTTCGGGGTCACCAGAAAACAAAAAGAGAAGACACTTTTACTTTCCTTCAAAAACCAACGTACCGTAATAAAACGATATATATGTCATACAAGAAACGATTAGTTACTCATACCAGACGAGAAACGTAGGCTACTGACTGATTCAAGTATACTTTTGAATTTCGCTTGGAGCGGAGCAAAGAGAGGCTCGTTTTGGAGGTTATTCGGAAGAGCTTCTAGCCGCCAGTATAGCTACTACGTTGGACGTAATCTCAATCTACAATAGGGCGAAGTAATCAAGTCGGAATACGTCTCGTATTGAAACATAAAAATATTTATCATAAAAAGTTTGGCAATTGAATTGGGTACAGAATTGTGAAACATGTGAAACATGAATACGGCAGTCACATCATTTAGAATACTCGGAAAGTTCAAGACATGAGCCCTTCAAAACTGATCTTATGGTTCAGATAATTTACATGACAATATAGCGAACAAGCCTTTCCTGAATACGAACAACCTGTTTGGTAACCGCATAGCTGGCGTGCCCCCAACAGGGATCAACCTGCAAGTTATTGCGGGAAATACAGACAATTGTATTTTTCATACGAATATGACGAGAAAGAACAGCTTTCAACCTTCGATCTGCCGGCGAGCTTAGCGACTCTCCACAAACCTGAGTTGGATGGGGTGTGCCAGGTTTAAATAACCATCTATACTACTCTCAAGGTCAATTGTAAGACTCTGAGAAGGAATGATATTAATTTCTATAGTAATACCATGTGAAGGAGCAGAGATTACATTTCTCGAGCTGGCCTTGAACACAAATTGAAAGTATACCTTAGAGCGTTTAAGTGTATCTGGTTGGCTCGAACAAGTTTGCTACGGACACGAGTTCTAATATTAAGCAAATCAAATCAGAGTATAGGTAAAAAAATACCGTATCGTCTTCGTAGAAGGTAAATTTTCAGTGCCTGCTAACCAAGTAACTATCATTAATAAATTTAGAAATACTAGGGCCCTGTATAGAACCCTGAGGTACTCCTGTGGTGATCGCTTAACGGGGCGGAAGTCGTATCCTTCATTTGTACATATTGCTTCCTGTCAGAAAGAAATTAGCAAACCATGCTAGGGAAGTTCCTCTCACGCCGTAATCATTTATTCATGAAGAAGTATTTCGTGATGTAGGTCAAATGGCCTTTAAACCTAAAAAACAAACCACAAAACACACTCGAGTCGTCTGTATATTGAACTACATCTATGCAGATACTCATGACAGACAGAACTAGGGGTGGTCATATTATAATTTCCAATCATGGTACTTTAAACAGCAGAGGGTGTCATTATCTTTGATTCCGAAGCTAAGCTTTACAATCCAGAAAACTGGGTCTTCAACAGGTATGGCATTAAATTCTTGAATTAGAGTATTTACGGAAAGAATTACAGTGGTGTGTGTATAAGGTCCGAATATAGATGATACCTTCTTTTTACGAATTATAATACTTGCCATCAACTGGGTAGAAAAACTTTTGCATGGGATATACATCTTCTCGTAGATGACTTTAACTTTGTATTCAATTTTGAAATGCTAAATCAGGTGGTACTCTACACACGAAGTTCAATGCCAGGATAAAAATGCTTAGAACTCATGGGCAACTTCTGATTTAAGTGATGTATGGCGGAGAGAAATCCCATGGAGAAAATTCACCTGTCCTTGTGTCGTTGGGAAGATCGCAGATATTCACTGCAGGCCTTGACTTCTCCCTCATCTCCCGAAATCTTTCAACAAATGGTCTGATACAAATATAGCATCAGGAACTTTTTTCATATCATTGATGGTGAAAATATTGCCCGTACTATTTGTCACATTGAAAGCGCGGCCACCCGTTTCTGGCGGTTAAATATCTCCTTACTGTAAAACGTCCAATTCATGATTTAAAACTGATAGAACAGTTGTTGGATTACGACTTGGGAAACTGCGTTGGGGTAAAAAACCATGCCCCACATTTGGGGGGGGGGGGACACTAGGGCGCCGGTACACACCCGGGGGGGGGGGGGAGATGGGGGGGGGGGGTCGTGTTGAGGAGGTGTTGGGAATAAGTAGGGCAAGAGTGACCGAAAATGGGGGTCGCGGAAAGAAGAGAATGAAGAATTTAGGCTGTAGAAAAGGAGAGCAAAGGAAATGGGTGAGAAGTGAAGTCAACCTAATTCACCAGAATATTGTCATTTATAAGCATGCATACTATTAAAAAAACGAATTCACACAATCTTATTTTAAACAGATTTTGGGAGGAACTCGTAACTAAACTGGCCACAAGATCACTTACGGTTACAAGAAATTCACAAAGGGGATATATCCGTCCGGTCCGCGGGGGGGGGGATGAGCAAACTGGGGTCACGCAGAAGGTGGATGTAGAATCAGTACTCGAAAGTGTTCATGTGTGGAAACGCCATAGAGACGAAAAATCGAGAGCGTGCCAAAGAAGCACGCATTTAATTCTAGATTGATGGGAACACAAGCCACAGAATACGAGGCGACAAGTAATGGAAATGCAGCCTTTACACGACCTTTTTATCGTCTTCATGAAGAGTTTTAATCCAGGCCAGTCGCGGTGGATTTGTAACTCTCCAATCAAAACCCGGAGAAAAAAAAGTAATAGTTTAGAAAAAATGGCCCGTACTGAAACCGAAACTAAAAAGATAGCGGCAGGGGGGGGGGGGGGGAGAAATTGTGATCGGGATCACTCGCTCTGATTACTACTGGGATGTAAGGCAGCTGTTTTTTAGTCTTAATATATGGTCAAGTCCAGGACTAATGATTACCTGTGAATGTTTCGGGACAGTATGTTTTGGCCACTCAGAGACACGTTAGTACCAATTCCCTAAATTAACGCATACGAACAGGTAAAACTGGATCATAACTCAAGGTCGGGGTTAATCAATCACACTCTTATATCCCAAAGCAGGAAAAGCGAATCCCTCAATATACGAAAAACTAATCGCCCGATATCCCTTCCATAAATGTTGACACAACAATCTCTTGGTTCAAAGCCCTTTATGCTACGAGCAGATTAAAAAAACAAATTCCACACCACCATTATCGTATCCTCTCCGTAAACTGGATTTATAAAAGAGAGATTTTTGGAGAAAATGTGCGTTTTATATTAGATTCACTTTGAAACCTGCAAAGCAGACCAACATACCAGGTTTTCTGATGCTAGTGGACTTTTGAAAAGTTTTCATCTACTTTGGACGTGGAACTTTTACATCTTTAGGTCTTGCACTTTTTTCAATTTAGTTTCAGTCATTGGAGTCTATACATTTGGTTTCCAAATGCCAAATCTGGCATGCGTTAACAAACAATGGGTGATCCAAGTCAATATTTTCTGATATCAGGGGTGTGCGACAGAGGTGACCTCTAAGCCCATACTTATTTATTTATTTGTGCGGAGGTCTTCGCAATTAGCATTTCAAAATTTCTATGGCTGCTATCGAAAAAGGGTCTCGCTCAACAGGGGGGGGGGGGGGGGGGGTCATTGTGAAACATGAAACCAAATTTTTTGCAATATGCGACGAACAACCAGCATGCTTTTTGGATGGGTCTATGCCATCGTTAAGAGCGAGGTTTGATATTTTACAACTTTTAGAGGAATCGTGGCTGTTTGAAAGTGAACTATGATAAAAACAAACATTTTTTTTTTTCCCCCTGGACCCCTCTCTGGATGCAAGCCTAATTTTCTTAACAACCTCGTTCTCCCTTTAAGTGGACCACCTGCCCTCCTTGGGTCGCTGTTTAGTTTTGGGTATCACCTTGCCAGTACCAGCGAGAACTTACTTTCCCGGTTATGAACTTCATGCACCAAACTATTCCCGACTTAAAGTCTCTTGAAACTTTGGAGTAGTAGGGATCTCACAACTAACCATTGGAAAAACGACGATCGTGAAAACCCCCTCGCTTTTCTCATCTTGGTGCTCTCTTTCCTCTATGGCGTATGCCCTAACTCCAGCCTCCCTTCTTTGTGCTCACGTAAAGAGCTGCATTTTTTTCAAATTTCTTTTGGTCTGGGGAAGCCGACAAAATAAACCGTAGCACTATGATTGCCCCAATAAATGGACGGAGGTTTAGTCGTGCACCCCAATATCAACCACAGTTTTAAATACGAAGTTTGAAATGTTCAGTTGGGTAAAGATATCTAGACTCTACGCTGGCACCAGTGAAAATTAGTATCTATGCTCGATTTCCACTCTTGCAACTATTTGGTGGAACCACCTTTCTGATTCAAGTGTAATTTCAATCAATCAAACATCAATACTAAGAAGAACATTTATTAATGATGTTTGTTTTAGGGTGGGCTTATGTTTAATTATCAGCAGTCAACAGACTTGTGACCTATGGGTGTGGAGCAAGTTTGGAATAACCATACCTTAAAGTACACATGTAGTATTTACGACACATAGATAAATAACAACCTCGTATATGTGAAAGTTTCGCTACACGAAAACTGATCTCCGCGCCCGTTTGATACCTTCGAACGGGCGCTTTGGGTGCAATTAACTTTCCTTTCACCTTAATTTTGGTATTATAAAGCTAGCCTCTTCTTGGAGCAGAATCTTAACCAGTATGAAGAGGAGCAAAACGGGTGGACCAGAAGAGCTTATTCAAAAAAATATATGTCCAGAATTGTGTGTCTAGACGGTTGGAAGGCGGAACTTTATAACCATCCAATTTCATTGCCAAGTTAATTTAGAATTTCCGATGTGGCAAATAGTGGAATATCATTTTTCAAATCCAGCAATATCGAAAAGAGGAAGCAAACTTAGGTTTTTCAATTCCAATTTTCTCCCATCGAATCTTGGTACACGATTCCGTTCTTGTTCGCATGAACACAGTGGCAATGCATCTTGTACGTTTTGTAAAGAGCTGATGACCATGACAGTTGTTTTGGCAGTGTGCAGTAAACTCCACCTCCTCCTTTATCCTGAATGGTTGAACAGCCTATTGCTTGTTGTCCAGTTTGTTTCTCTACAGACCTTTTTTTTCGGCTATCTTGCTCAAAAACACCCTTACAATTTCTCCTTTTTATATAAATATTAATCTATACAGAGTAAAAAGTGATCGAGAACGCCTCCAGTATTGAATTTTAATCATAAATTCAAAAAGCTTCTCCTTAGAGTAAGAAGTAGTCTATGTACGAGACAAGCACCCCAGCATCCCTTCTGAGTCATACAAAACTGTATTTAGCCATAACCGTTCACTCTTCAACTGACTCGTGCATGAATGGCATGCCAGGTCGTAAAGGATGAAAAGTTACCTATCACTTCGTAGATAAAAATTCCTCTCGGCATTGCAGTGTTGTGGTACGTACAGATGCATCTATTGTCAAGAAAACATACGTGTCTTTACTGTACTGCTGCAAATAAAGATTTATTATTTGAGTGTTTGCTCCTCTAATTGTCTTTCCCCATTACATAATTGGCAAATATATCTATATATAATATATATATATATATATATATATATATAGAAATATATATACTATATATATATATATATAGATATATATTCATATATATATATATATATATATATATATATATATAAAATATGTTATGCTGTACAGTGTTATTCAATTTATCCCCAAGAGACATAGTATGACTGGAAAAAAAATGTTGTGTAAGCCATACTACTAATCTTTGATTATCCTGTGAAGTGCAGAACAAAAAAAAAAAAGCAAACGATGTAATACCAATCTCTCAAATATTTTTGAAAATACTGTAACATGAAGCCGGCCTTGTAATATCTTACTGCTTTTTACTTTGTCTTGTGGAGAGGCCACAATACGAGCATTTTGATGCATCAGGCATTATGCCCCTTCCTGAAGATATACTAGAATGGGTCACAGGTCTAGCCAAAATTAGACTAACTCTTTGACAACCTTACAGAGAATACTATCATGCCCTGGATTAACACTATTGAGCTCTTGATCCACTCCACAATTTTATGTCATCGGTAGATGAAGAAACTACTATATGAGCATTGGAAGTATGTAAATAGTTATTTACGACGGTGTCATTTGGCGGGATAGAATAACTAAGAGCAGGACGATGTTGACAAATATAAATAAATATATACAATACATTCATTGATATCAGTACAAGACAGATCACGTTTCAATTAATTCGCTTACACATCCATAAGTTCATAACCATGTAAATTACTCGTTTTTCCGTGTCTCTTGAGCCTTCATGTTGAACCGTATTGTAGTGATATACCGGTACTTAGAAAACGTTTACAAATTTAAGTCGATCTCTAAAATCGTAAATCGCCTTATTTACGTCGGAGGGTGTCGCTGTATTTTCTAAAAAGTATCGTTCCTTGGGAGACAGGAATTAAAATACCCCTAAGTATCACCAATTCTTCTGATCTTAAGGACAACTAATTGTCCCGTAGAGGAGAATGTCGATATAATAGATCAATAAACAATTTCAACGAATTCATGTAACCGAATGACATCATTTTTATATACGAGCTCTCCCACTGACATTAAACAGATCTTGCTCAAAAAAAAAATACGCTCTGAGTCAGCTAGCGACGTAATGTCTGGACGGTGCTTTTGGTGCTGGGCATGTGAAGAGGCACCAACTGCATGAATTAACAGATAAGATCGAAGAGTCGTCACTGATACACCATCAGATAAGGGACTAATGACCTTTGTAAAAAAACAAAACAAAAAAAAGTCTAATAATGTGCTGGAGTGCTCTGTGATTCTTGTAGGTTGATGGATAACATAGTAAAAGCTATGAAGATGCAAACCGTCAATTGAATCATTAACATACATCTCACGAGCGTGTCAATCTTGAAATCACCAAGAATATAGCAATGCCTAAAACCAACTCTAAAAGATGTCATCTAGTGTCTATTCAAAATCAGTGACACTCGAATTCGGTGGACGGTTAACAGCCCCAACATTCGTAATCATGCTCCCAAATGATAAATCAATGACAAGAAGATTCAAGTGATTGGGTCTGGAAAAGAGAGGTGATCGTTATACCTAATTTTATCATGGTTATTCAAAGTGCACACTATCAATCACCACTATATATACTTCTCCCATCATGAACGAAGTTATAGCCATCGTTATGCACAGTGGTGCTGAGAGTCCTTCGAGAGCCCATGTCTCAGTAACTGCTGCAACACTCAAAACGTATGTATGGTGATAGCGAGGAGGTTATCATGTTTTTCACAGAACCTTGCAATTGGAGGAGACGAAGACTTGACCCCTGCCATTGGGTACCTATTAGCGAAGTTTGCTAGCTTTATTCTATGTTAGGTGAAGCCATTGACACATCGACATGCGTTTCTTAAAATGGATTGGGTATGATCTAAATCTAATTCCAGAACTGGTGACTAAAAACAACGACAAATAACTCTAACTAATAAACATAGCATACAATAAAACTATTAAGCCGAACTGCAAAAGGGCTCGACAAGATGGAAATGATAATGAAAATAGGAAAAATATATATAGGCCTACACAGTTCACGGTACCTTCATGCTTACAGCTATAGGCTAGTTGCATGTGGGGGTAGAATTACAGACAGCATTTCCCCATAGCGCTACTATTACCAGCACTCTTCAATAACAAAACCAAGTTATCTCATTATATCCCAGCAACACAATTGGTGTGAGTGGCGGATAACATGATTTCAGGGGTTTTGGCCGTCTCCGCCGCCGCCGAAAACTTTAAGCGTTACGCAATTACCGCTAACGCTTGTACGATTGATCGAAACTTCCTTCACATGCCCGCCAATTCAAAGAATTCGCTAATTTTGTTCTTGCGCGGGGTGTATTTTCCACGCAATATGGAGATCGCCTGCTTCCCGTAGGTTGTCGATGCGGACCTTATTTGATTAACCGCCCAATTTGACTTGATTCCTTTAAACTCTTTTTTTTGGGGGGGCGGGGGGGGGGGTGGGGGGGCGTTCATATATTGTTCAAAATATCTAGAATAAATTGCCACTTTATGGGAGTATTCCTACTACCTACTACTTGTAGGCTTATCGTTCATTTCATGGGTGGGTATAGCAGCGTAGGAGATCGACCCTGGAAAGGGCGCACGCCTTCGTGGACACTGCACTTTTTTCAACAGATTATGTATTGATAAACCAGAAAGCCAAAAAAGCGATTAGTGATTCTTGACTCTTTTTCTGGAAAAACATATAACTAGACACGAGACAAATGGGAGTTTGCACCAAGCTCATTTAGGGGCAACATAACAACTGACAAATTTCCAGTTTATCCAACCAACAATAAGGTTCCTACATTCTTGAAAGAAAGCTAGACACTGAATTTCGATGATTTAAGACTTTGAACCTATGGCCGACATCATATGGAACTCTGACTTGACCCCAAAAACAATTAGGATCTTACCCTCGTGTGAAATGAACACACCCTACCAAGTTGAGCATCATCCATCCAGGCAGTTATAGTGTTTACAAGCCAAAATTAGCACAATATCGGACTTTTCACAAATTAGTATTTTTGAAGTTCTGTACTCCCCATAAGAATGTTCCACACCAAAACTACCAGCTTCATCGGACCGACTTTTCTGGACTATCTGTTTACAACGATTCAGACTGACCTCTGGGGACCTCAGATTGCCCTTTGACCAGACCCAACACAAATAGGAATTCATGTACTCATCAGAGGGAACACATACCAAGTATGAGCTTCATCCTCACAGGTGTTGTCGAGTTAGTGTGTTTTCAAGCAAATGACAAAATATCAATTTTTTGACGATTTCCTTATTTCTCCAAAAACAATAGGGGTTCTTATCACTCCATAAGAAAGCTACACAACCAAACTACGATTCATCGGAACGACTGCTTCTGGACTTATCGTGTTGACAAGGGATTTCACACTTTGACCTCTGGTGACCTCAGATGACATTTAACCTGAACCCAAAACAATAGGGATATGTACTAAATATGGGGAAACCCTCATGCCAAGTATGAGCTTCATCCATCCAGGTGGGGTCGAGTGTAGTTGTTTACAAGCCAAAATTGGCCCAAAAAGATCAATTTTTGACCATTTTCCAATTTCGCCCCAAAAACGTCCGAACAAACAAGACAAAAAAATTATAGGGTTTCGGTTTTTTTTTTTTTACTCCCCATAAGAAGCTACACACCAAACTACAGCTGATCGGACCAACTGTTCTGGACTGTTTACAAGGATTTCACACTTTGCCCTCTGGTGACCGAGATGACATTTGACCTGAACCCAAAACAATGAGGCTCATGTACTAATTATGGGGAACACAAATACCAAGTGTGGAGCTTCATCCATCAGGTGGGGTCGAGTTAGCGTGTGTTGTAAACAAGCAAAAATGGACCAAAAATATCAATTTTTGACAAGTCCTTATTATCCCAAAAAGGGCCCGAAACAAGACAAAAATAATCGGGTTTCTGGACTCCAATAAGAAGCTACACACAAGTGTCAGCTTGATGAACTAACTGTTTGGACTGATCGTTTTAACAAGGATTTCAGACTTTGACCTCTGGTGACCTCAGGTTACTTAACCTGACCCCAAAACAATGCGATCATGTTACTCATCATGGGGAACACACTTCCAAGTATGAAGCCTCATCCATTGCAGGTGGGGTTGAGTTAGTTTGTCACAAGCCAAAATTGGCCAGAATATCATTTTGACAATGTTCCTAATTTCTCCCAGAAAGGTCCCCAAGCAAACCAATAATATTCGGGTGTTTGTACTCCCCATACGAAAGCACTACAAGAACTACAGCTTGAGCAGACCAACCGTTATGGACGTATCGTGTTAACGAGGTTTACACACTTGGGGGGCTCTTTTCTGTTTTGGGGGGGGGGACCTCTGGGGACCGCAGATGACATGACCTGACCCAGACAACAGGGATCATGTACTAAGTATGGGGAATACACATACCAAGTATGAGATTCATCCACGCAGTGGGGTTTAGTAGTGTGTTTACAAGCAAAAATTGGCCAAACATCAATTTTGACCAAAATTGACCAATCATCAATTTGGACAAGTTCCTAAGTTCTCCCAGAAAGGTCCCCAAAGCAAAACAAAACATATTCCGGTTCTTGTACTCCCCATAAGAGAACTACACACCAAAACTACAGCTTAATCGACGGGACTGTCTGGACTTGTCGTGTTGCAAGGATTCCACACTTTGACTCTGGTGAACTAGATGACATTTAACCTGAACCCCAAAACAATGGGATATGTACGAAATGGGGAACACACTACCAAGTATGAGCTTCATCCACCAGGTGGGGTCGAGTTAATTGTTTTACAAGCCAAAATTGGCCAAAATATCATTTTTGATGACAATTTCCTAATTTCTCCGAAAAAGGTCCCCCCAAACAGCCAAAAAATAATAGGGTTCTTGTTCTCTCCATAAGAAAGTACCACACCAAATGTCAAGTTGCTAGGACAAATGTCTGAACTGATCATGTTTACAAGGATTTCAGCTTTGGACCTCTGGTGACCTCAGATTACCTTTCACCTGCCCCGGAAACAATAGGGATCATGTACTCATCATGGGGAACACACATACCAAGTATGAGCCTCATCGATGCAGAGGGGGTGAGTTTAGTTTGTTTTACAAGCCCAAAATTGACCAAAATTATCAATTTTTTGACAATTTCCTAATATTCTCCCGGACAGGTCACCCAAGCAACACCAAAAAATAATTTCGGGATCTTTGTACTCCCCACTTCGAAGCTACACACTAAACTACAGCTTGATCGGAACAAACTGTTCTGGACGTATCGTGGTACAAGGATTCACACTTGCCCTCTGGTGACCTCAGATGACATTGACCTGAACCCCAAAACAATGAGGATCACGTACTATTAGGGGAACCCACATACCACGTGTGAGATTCATCCATCCAGGTGGGGTCGAGTTAGCGTGTAAACAAGCCAAAATCGACCCGCTCCCAAAAAGGTCCCCAAAACAAGACAAAAAAAATAATAGGGTTCTTGTATTCCATAAGAAAGCGACCACACCAAATGTCAGCTGATCGGAAGAACTGTTGTTGGACTTATCGTGTTAAAGGATTTTCACACTTTGGACATGGTTGACCTTCAGGTACCTTTAACTGACCCAAAACAATAGGGATCATGTATATCATGGGGGAACACACATACCAAGGTGAGCTGCAGCCATCCAGGTGGGGTCGAGTTAGTGTGTTTTCGAGACCAAAATTACCAAATATCAATTTTGACAATTTTCCTTAATGTCTCCAGAAAGGTCCCCAAAGCAAAACCAAAAATATTCCGGTTCTTGTACTCCCATTGAGAAAGTACACACCCAACTACAGCTTAATCGGACCGACTGTTCTGGAATTGTCGTGTTTACAAGGATCACACTTTGACTCTGGTGACCTCAGATGAAATTTAACCTGAACCAAAACAATATAGGGAAAGTATAATATGGGGAACACACATACCAAGTATGAGCTTCATCCATCGGTGGGGTCGATGTTGAGTTGGTGTTTACAAGCCAAAATTGGCCAAAAGATCAATTTGACCCAATTTCCTAATTTCTCCCGAAAAGGTCCCCAAAACAAGCCCAAAAATAATAGGGTTCGGGTAATCCCCAGAAGAAGCAAGAAAGCTACACATCAAATGTCAGATGATCGGACCAACTGTTCTGGACTTATCAGGTTTACAAGGATTCGGACTTTGCCTATGGAGACCTCAGATACCTTTCACCGGACCAAAAACAATAGGATCATTTGCACTCATAATGGGGAACACCAACATACAAAGTAGAGCCTCATCCTGCAGGTGGGGTTGAGGTTAGTTGGTTTACAAGCCAAAATGACCAAAAATATCAATTTTTGACAATTTCCTAATTTCTCCCGGGAAGGTCCCCCACGCAAAACCAAAAAAATATTCGGGTTCTTGTACTCCCAATACGAAAGCTACACGCCAAACTTCAGCTTGATCGGAAACAAACTGTTCTGGCCGTATCTGTTGTTTACAAGGATTTCACACCTTTGCCCTTGGTGACCTCAGCATGCATTTGACCTGAACAAAAAACAATGAGGATCACGTACTAATTAAAGGGAACACCACATACCAAGTGTGAGCTCATCCATCCAGGTGGGGTCGAGTGTTAGCGGGTAAAAACGCCAAATCGACCCAAACTACTCAATATTGACAATTTCCTTATTCTTCCCAAAAAGGTCCCCAAAACAAGAAAAAAAATAATAGGGTTTGTATTCCATAAGAAAGCTACACACAAATGTCAGCTTGATCGAACTAAATGTTTGGGACTCATCGTGTTACAAGGATTTCACACTTTGACCTCGGTGACCTAGGTTACCGTTAACCTGACCCCAAAACAAAAGGGATATGTACTCATCCATTGGGCAACCACACATAACAAGTGTGAGCTTCATCCATCCAGGTGGGGTCGAGTTAGTGGGTGTACAAGCCAAAATTGACCAAAATATCAATTTTTGACAATTTGTAATTTCTCCCAGAAGGTCCCCCAAGCAAAACCAAAAATTTCGGGTTCTTGTATCCCCATAGAAAGCGACACACCAAACTACAGCTTGATCAGACCAACGTTCTGACGTATCGTGTTTTAACAACAAGGATTTTCACACTTGACTCTGGTGACCTACAGATGAGATTGACCTGACCCCGAAGCGACAGGGATCATGTACTAATTATGGGGAACACACATACCAAGTATGCCTTTCATCCATCCAGATGGGGGTCAAGTTAGTGTGTTACAAGACAACAATCGACCAGAATACAATTTTGACCAATTTCCTAATTTCTCCCCAAAAAAGCCCCCCAAACAAGACCACAACTAAGGGTTCTTGTAACCCATAAGAAAGCTACAAAACCAAATTTCAGTTGATCGGACCAACTGTTTTGGACTTATCGTGTTTACAAGGAGTTCAGACTTTGACTTCTGGTTGACCTCAGATTACCTTGCCTGACCAAAACGATAGGATCATTATCTCAGCAAAGGGACACAAATACCAAGAGGGGGCTTGTCATTCCTTGTAGGTACTGTTGAGTTAGTTTGTTACCAAGCCAAAATTGGCCAAAATATCAAGTTTTGACAATTTCCTAATTCCCCCGAAAAAGGGCCCCCAAACAAGCCAAAAATAATAGGGTTCTTGTAACTCCCCAAAGAAAGCTACAAAATCAAAGTCAGCTGATCGGACCAACTGTTCGGGACTTATTCATGTTTACAAGGATTTCAGACTTTGACTCTGGTGACCTCAGATACCTTACCTGACCAACAAAACAATAGGATATTGCACTCCTCATGGGAACACACATACAAAGTAGGAGCCCATCATGCAGGTGGGATCGAGTTAGCGTGCTTACAAGCCCAAAATTGACCAAAATATCAATTTTGACAATTTCCTAATTCTCCCGGGAAGGTCCCCCAAGCAAAACCAAAATTTCGGTTTTTTGTAATCCCAATAGAAGCTACACGCAAAAACTACAGCTGATCGGCACAACTTTTGGGAAGTATCGTGTTCTACAAGGATTCACACTTGCCACTCTGTTGACCTCAGATGGAATTTGACCTGAACAAAAAACAATGAGGATCACGTACTAATTAAAGGGAAACACCATTACCAAGTGTGACGATTCATCCACCAGGACGTGGGTCGACGTTAGCGTGTAATCAAGCCAAAATCGACCAAAATATCAATATTTGACAATTTCCTTATTTCTCCAAAAAGCGTCCCCAAAACAAGACAAAAAATAATAGGGTTCTTGTACTTCCATAAGAAAGCTACACACCAAATGTCAAATTGATCGAAACTAACTGTTTTGGACTTATGGTTTTTACAAGATTTTCACACTTGGACCTCTGGGACCTCAGGACCTTGAACCGACCCCAAACACAAAAAGGGATCATGTACTCATCATGGGGAACACAATACCAAGGGGTGAGCTTCATCATAAGGTGGGGTCGAGTTAGGTGTTTACAAGCCAAAATTGACAAAATATCAATTTTGAACAATTTGCTAATTCTCCCAGAAAGGTCCCAGCAAAAACCAAAAATATTCGGGTTCTGTATCCCATAAAGAAAGCTAAACACCAAAACTACAGCTTGATAGACCAAACTGTTCTGGACGTATCGTTGTTACAAGGATTTCACACTTTGACCTCTGGGACCTCAGATGACATTGACCGACACCCAGAAGCGACAGGGATCATGTACTAATATGGGGAACACATACCAGTATGACCTTTCTCCATCAGATGGGGTCAAGTTGTGTGTTTACAAGCCAATCGACCAGGAATATCATTTTTTGACAATTCCTAATTCTCCCAAAAATCCCCAAAAGAAGGACCAAAAACTAAATTGGGTTCTTTACTCCCCATAAGAAAGCTTAAACCAAATTTCAGCTTGATCGGACCAACTGTTTTGGACTTATCGTGTTTACAAGGATTTCAGACTTTTGACTCTGGTGACCCTTTGATTACCTTTGACCTGACCCGCAAAACGATAGGATCAGGTACTCCTCAAGGGTAACACACATACTAAGTAGGGTCTTCATTCATGCAGGTACGGTTTAGTTTAGTGTTTTCAAGCCAAAATCGACAAAATATCAATTTTTTACATTTCCTAATTTCTCCCAGAAGGCCCCCCCAGCAAAACCAAAAATATTTCTGGTTCTTGTACTCCCCTAAGAGAGCTACACACCAACTTACAGCTTGATCGGACCGACTGTTCTGGACTGTCGTGTTTCCAAGGTTTTGAGACTTTGCCCTCTTTTGACCTATTGACCTCAGATGACATTTAACCTGAACCCAAAACATAGGGATATGACAATATGGGGAACACACATACAAGTATCCGCTTCATCCATCCAGATGGGGTCGAGTTAGTTTTGTTTACAACCAAAATTGGCCCAAAATCAAATTTTTTTACAATGGGGTTCGTTGATTTCTCCCTAAAAGGTCCCCCAACAAGCCCAAAATAATCGGGTCCTTGTACTCCCCCATGAGAATATACACACAAAGTCAGCTTGATCGGACCAACGTTCTGGACGTATTCATGTCTACAAGGATTTCAGACGTTGACTTCTGGTGAACCTCAGATTACTTTCACTGTCCCAAAACAATAGGATCATGTACTCATCATGGGGAACACACATACCAGTATGAGTCAGCCATGCTGTGGGTTTGAGTTAGTTTTTTACCCAAAATTGACCAAAATATCAATTTTGGAAATTTCCTAGTTATACCGGAAAAGGTCCCCCAAGCCAAAACAAAAATATTGGGTTCTATTTGTACTCCCCATAGGAAAGCTACACACCAAACTACAGCTTGATGGCCAACGTTCTGGACTCATCGTGTTACAAGGATTTCACACTTTGCCTGGGACCTAGATGACATTTGACCTGACCCCAGAAGCAGGTTCATTCATTACTAATGAGGGGAACACACATACAAGTAGAGCTCTTCCATGCAGCTGGGGTTTTTGAGTAGGTGGTTTACAAGCCAAATGGGCCAAAATATCAATTTTTGATATTTCCTACTTTCTCCCAAACAAGACCCCAAGAACACCAAAGCAATAGGGTCGTTGTACTCCCAATAAGGGAAAGCTACATACCAAATATCAGCTTGGTCGGACAAACTGTTTTGAACTTATCCATGTTACAAGGATCAGACTTTGACCTCTGGTGACCTCAGATACCGTCACCAGACCCCCAACTATAGGGATCAGGTAATCATCAAAGGGACAAACTACCAAGTATGAGCTTCATCCATCCAGGTGGGGTAAGTTAGCGTGTTGTTTTCAAGCCAAAATTGGACAAAACATCAAGTTTTGACAATTTCCTAATTCCTCCCAAAAAATACCCCAAACACAAGACAAAAACTATAGGTAGGGTTATTGTACTTCCCATAAGAAAGAACTACACACCAATTTCAGCTCTGGATCGACCAATGTTGGACTTATCGTGTTTACAAGAATTTCAGACTTTAACCTCTGGTGACCTCTAGCTTACCTTGACCTGACCCCACGAAGAAAGGATCATGTACTCTCAAAGGGAAACCACCACATACCAAGTAAGGGCTCCATTCATGCAGGTTCTGTTGAGTTAGTGTGTTACAAGCCAAATTGACAAAACTATAATTTTTGACAATTTCCTAATTTCTCGCAAATGGTCCCCAAGCAAAACCAAAAATATTCGGGGTCTTGTACTCCCCATACGAAAGCTACACACCAAAAACCAGCTTGATCGGGACAACTGTCCTGGACGTTATCGTGTACAAGGATTCCACACTTTGACCCTTGGACCTCAGGATGACATTTCGACCTGACCCCAAAACAATAGGGATCACGTACTAAGTATCGGAAAACACATACCAAATAGGAGCTTTTATCCATGCTGGTGGGTCGAGTAGTTTTGTTTACAATGCGAAATTGGCCAAAAACATCAATTTTGACACCATTTCCTAATTTTCCCCAAAAAAGTCCCCCCAATGAACACCAAAGCAAATAGGGTTATTGTACTCCCCATAAGAAAGCTACATATCAATCTCCTTGATCGGACCAACTGTTTTGGACTTATCATTGTTTACAAGGATTTCAGACTTTGACCTCTGGGGACCCTCCAAGATTACCTTTCATCAGACCCCAAAACTATAGGATTCCATGTACTCATCAAAGGGGAAACACACATACCAAGTATGAGCTTCATCCATCCAGGGGGGTCAAGAAGTTAGCGTTGGACCAAGCCCAAATCGACCCCCAAAATATCAATTTGACAATTTCCTAATTTCTCCCAAAAACATCCCCCAAACAAGAACCAAAAACTAATAGGTTCTTGTATTCCAAGAAAGACTACCACAAATTCAGCTTGATCGGACCAACTGTTTTGGGATTACCGTGTTCACAAGAATTTCGACTTTGACTCTGGTGACAGCAGGATAAACTTTGACCTGACACCAAAACGATAGGGATCATGTACTCATCAAAGGAAACACACATACCAAGTGAGGACTTCATTCATGCAGGTTCTGTTGAGTTTGTGTTGTTTTAAGCCCAAAATTGACCAAAATATCATTTTGACAATTCCTAATTTCTCCCAGAATGGTCCCCTGGGCAGAACCAGAAAATATTCGGGTTCTTGTATCCCCATACGAAAGCTACACACCTAATTAAAGCTTGATCGGACCAACTGTTCTGGACGTATCGTGTTTACAGGTTCCACACTTTGACCTCTGGTGACCTCAGATGGACATTCGACATGACCCCAAAACAATAGGGATCGTGTACTCATCATGCTGGGAAACACACATCCAAGTATGAGCCTATCCATGCAGGGGTGGGGTTGGTTAGTGTGTTACAAGCCAAAATTGGCCAAAATATCACATTTTGACAATTTCCTTATTTCCACTGAAAGGTCCCCAAAACAGACAAAAATAATAGGGTTCTGTACTCCCCATAAAAGCTAAATACCAAATCTCAGGCTTGATCGGACCAACTGTTTTGGAATTATCTGTTTAAAGGATTTCAGATCATGACCTCTGGTGCAACTCAGATTACCTTCCACCAGGACCCCAAAACAATAGGGATCGTGTACTGCTTCATGCGGGAACACACATACCAAGTATGAGCCTCAGCCATGGCAGGTGGGGTTGAGTTAGTGTGTTACAAGCCAAAATTGGCCAAATATCCATTTTTAAAATTTCCTAATTTATCCCAAAAAAGGCCCCAATGACACCCAAAGCAAATAGGGTCTGTACTCCCCATAAGAAGATACATATCAAAATTCAGTGATCGGACCAACCCCGGGTTTGTTTGTGGTTTTTGTGGTTTCTTGGTTTTTTTGTTTTCGGCCTCTCACCCTCTCCTGGACTATCATGTTTACAAGGATTTCAGATATGACCTCTGGTGACCTCAGATACCTTCACCCAGACCCCAAAACAATAGGATCATGTATCATCCATGGGGGGACACCACATACCAAGTGTGAGTTCATCATACAGGGGGGGACAAGTTAGCGTGTAAACAACATGCCAACATTTCCCAAAATATTCAATTTTTGACAATCCTTATTTCTCCCGAAACGTCCCCCAACAAGGACCAAAACTAATAGGGTTTCTGTACTGTCCATAAGAAGCTACCACACTAAATGTCAGGCTTGATCGGACTAATGTTTTGGACTTATCGTGTTACAAGGATTTCAGACTTGACTCTGGTGACCTCAGGTTACCTTTGACATGACCCCAAAACAATAGGGCTCATGTAACTCAGACATTTTGGGAAGGGGGGAAACACCACATACCAAGTATGAGCCTCATCAAGCAGGTGGGGTTGAGTTAGTGTGTTACAAGCCAAAATTGGCAAATACAATTTTGACTATTCAATTTCTCCCAACACAAAGGCCCCAATGAACACCCAAGCAAATAGGTTCTGTACCTCCCCATAAGAAGCTAACATATTAAATATCAGCTTGATCGGCCCCAACGTTGGACTTACCGTGTTCACAAGAATTCAGCCTTCTGACCTCTGGTGACCTCAGGGTACCTTGGACCTGACCCCAAAACAATAGGGATATGTACTCATCAGAGGGAACACACTACAGTATGAGCCTCATCCATGCAGGTGGGGTGAAAGTAGTTGTTTACAAGCCAAAATTGACCAAAAATATCCATTTTGACAATATCATAATTTCTCCAAAAAGGTCCCAAGCAAAACAAAAAATATTCCGGTTTTTACTCCCCACCGAAAGACACACCAAACTACAGCTTGATCAGACCAAACTGTTCTGGGCGTATCGTGGTTTACAGGATTTCACCTTTGACATCTGGTGACCTCCATGACATTGACCTGACCCAGAAAACACAGGGTCATGTATAATTTGGGGAACACCAAATTACCAAGTATGAGCTTTCATCCACGTGGTGGGGTTGAGTAGGTGTATACAAGCCACAAGTGGAAAAATATCAAGTTTTGATAGTTCCAATTCTCCCAAAAAGACCCAATGAAACCAAAGCAAACTAGGTTTCTGACTCCCCATAAGAAGTACATATCAAATCTCAACTTGATCGGACAAACTGTTTTGGACTTACAGTTTACCAAGGATTTCGATCTTACTCTGGTGACCTCAGCTTACCTGTCCCAGACCCCAAACACAAGGGGGGATCAGGTACTCACAAAGGGAACACATACAAGTATGCGTGTCAATCCATCCAGGGGATGTCGAGTAGTGTGTTACAAGCCAAAATTTACCCAAATATCAATTTTACAGTCCTTATTTCATCCCAAATTCCCCCAATCAAAAACAAAAAACAATGGGGTTCTTGTCAGTGCGTAGCCAGAGAGGGCAGGGGGGCAGAGTGCCCCCACAAAATTTGGGGGGACGCAGTGGAAGTCGGAAGAAAAAAAGAGAGGAGTTTTTTTTTTTTTTTGGTGAGGGTGGGGATGGGGGGTCGGAGGGCTAATATATCATAAACACAATTAAGCATATATCATATTCACAACTTTTGAAGACCTGAAAACATACAAAAAAAACTATCAACTGAATAAGAACCACGAAAGCCAAAAGGCTTAGGTGATTCCTGGACTGTTTCTGTCAACCTACAGCCCCGAACACGGACAAATTGAGATTGTACCAGCTCATCATGGCAACTATGTCTGACAACAAATGTCCTATCTTTCCCAACCAACTAATAGGGTCCTGTACCCTTGGTAGAAAGCTACACACTAAATTCAAGGTTTTCAGTCTAGAACTCTGGTAACCTCAGATGACCTCTGACTGACCCAAAACAATAGGGTCATGGACTCTCATGGGGAAAATAAAAACCACGTTGAGATTCATCCATCCAGGAGGGGTCGAGTTATCATGTTTACCAAGCCAAAATTGGCCAAAATATTGACTCTTCAACAAATTCTGTTTTTGGGCAAAATTCACCCAGAATATACCAAAAACAAAAGGGGTCCCTGGTCTGACCCATAAGAAGCTACACACACAATTTCAACCTGATCAGAACAACCGGTCTGGACTTATAGTGTTTACAAGGTTTTCAGACCTGACTTCTGGTGACCTCTGAACCTGACCCAAAAACGATAGGGTTCATGTACTCAATCATGGCGAACAAAATACCAAGTATGAGCTTATCCATCCGGGTGGGCTAGTTAATTGTTTACAAGCCAAAAATGGCCAAAATATCGTTATATATACATAAATATGTTCACAATTTTATTTTCGACCAAAATTCACCCCGACCTGAACCAAAAAACGATAGGGTTCCTGTAATCCCTATAAGAAAGTTACATCTAATTTAAAACTGAGCAGACCACATTCTGGACTACCGTGTTACAAGTTTTCAGACTTGTGACCTCTGGTGACCTCAGATGGACCTCTGACTGACCTGAAAACCAATACGGTCAGGTACTTCATCATGGGAACACAGACATACCACGTATGAGCCTGACCTATCAGACCTGTCAAGAGTTCGGTTTACAAGCTGGGCGCACACACACGCACACGACGTGATGCATAGATTCCTTGACGTCGTCACGGAATAAAAAAGAACTTCTTGTCGTTTGGAAAAAGGGACTATTGACCCGCCGCTTTTAAGTGCTAGGTGAACGTGAAAGCATTTAGTGTGAGTGAGCTCTTATAGTCATCCCACATGTGCCCCACCCAGGATGATATGAACTCAAGATGAATTATTTCACATTACCGTAAATTAAAAAACTCGACGAACGACTTGCCAGGGTATAGAAATGCTCTTTTTATCTGTGCTAGTTTTGAGAAAAATTTGTTACATGAAACTTCATTTTGAAAAACAATTTTTTTCAAAAAAATTCAAACGCACCACAAATATGTCCTTATATCTTCAAGACTAAGTTAAGAAGCATCGACATAACTGCTCAAATGCCTTAAAATTAACTGCAGAGTCTTTATCATTATTGTGACATCTATACATGCAGTCACATGTGTTTAGTTTATTTATTCTAGTTTAAAGATAATTTGTTACATGATACTTCATTTTTAACAATGTTTCAAATGCACCCTCAACAGGGGTGGCGCCAGCGGGGGGGGCAGGGGGGCCATGCCCCCCCCCGCGGGGAAAGCATGCCACCCCACGTCGGGGAATGTTCCCCATCTAGTCGGGGAGCCGAGTGGGTACGCTAAAAAGTAACACACCCCGACGAGGGTTCTTTGCCCCCGACAGATATATTCCAAAATTCTTTATAGTGAAAATTCATTATTGAAGCTGAAATTTTCGGCGCGCATCGCGCGCCTCATATCTTTCATAGTTATGCCAAAGTTCCTCGCACGAGTTTAAGATCGCGTAAATCATCTTTCCTACAGACTATACAATCGCGGAATATATAGATAGGATACACAAGTATTATGGATATCTTCGAAATGTCTCGCAAGAGATTAAGGTTACAATTCGTTAGGGGAGGAGCTCGTTTGCCGTCTATCAATGTTTTGAATTGTGTAGAGTGGTGTGCTTCACGACGCAGTGCCCAGGAATTTCCTGTGCAGTTATTGGGATACCTGACCCTATTCTACTCAATAAGGGCGTAGTGCTTGAGTGGGGTGGGGGCTTATGAAAAGTAAACATTGTCTCCACAATGGGTATTAAATTTTTTCTTTTTTGCTTCAGGAAATGTTCAAAAATTTGAAAACATTAAAATGCAGTTTTGACTTAGGGGGTAGGGTGGCCTCGTCGGGGAAAGTTGCCCCCCCCCCCCCCTTCGGGGAACTCGGACCCCGTCGGGGGGAAAAAAAAAAATCCTGGCGCACCAATGACCATCAATATGTCTTCATATTCTGTCAAAGTGCACTGTGGAAGAAGCAGTGAACATAACACTCATCAAAATAACACTTAAATTAATGATATTTTTGTATTTATATATTTGTGACATCTATACATGACGTCACATGGTTTATGTTTTGTTGTTCACCTAAATTTAAACCACATGCTGATTTGCCTACTAATTGTATTTTCCATGAATTTTCTCATTTTAGCGCTCAAACCAGCTATGCTGGTTGAGCGATTGTGATGCCATGTCATTCTATCTATTCTATCCAGTGTGTATTTACCTCTGCTGTTTTGGCCAACAAATGTTCGTGCTTCAATCGATCTGACCAACTTTGTCACGAGGTTCATTGATGATGGTCACTTGGAATTAAAGTGGCACAGTGTCATAGAGTGGGAAGTGCGAAACGTACTTTCTGACAGAATTAGTGGATTGACATGTAAATGACTAGCTTACATTGATTAGGGTGCGTTAATGATTGTACAGGAATTGAGGTGAAAGGTTTAAAGGGGGTAGTAGGCAATTATGTTCAAAATTGTAAATAATATGCAAATACATGTTTGGACCATTGAATAACTCATGCCTCGATGTATCTTGACCACAGTTGGTCACAACGTTTATTGAACAATGGGTCATCATTAACCACCCAAAGGTCAAGTTCAAAAGTTATTAAAGGATCCAAATGGGTTATGATGTGCCACAACACTACTTCTGCCGATTGGGCAGATGCAATGATAAGGGAACAATATAATAATGACTAGTAGTACTTATCGGGTCCCACAGGAATTGTGGGTGGAAGGTCATAAAAAAGGGGGGTACTAGACCAATTTTGTTCAAAAGTAGAATAATATGCAATTCGCATGTTTTTGGCCTCAAATGCTCATGCTGTTGATGGACATTGACCAGAGTTGGACATATATCCATTGGAACTGCTGGGTGACATTCCGACCAACCCAATGGTCAGGTAACTGATCACTGAGGGAGCATAATTGGCATTGTGTGACAAATATGTTATCTTTATCTATCAAATGAAGGGTATCTACATGATGCTCGCTCAGTTTAATCAAGGGTCAGCATAACTGAAATCAATGTTCAATACTTAGAAACAATCTACCATGTCACACATATTGAAAAAGTTGTCGGTTGAGCTTACTGACACCCTTGGTATCTATTGACTCCTTGAGTCGTAATTGATCGTGTAAGGAATCATATGTAGTATGTGGTATGGTGTATGTATGGGGGTGATGCCTGGATTGAACACATTTAACTCCGACACCATTTTGGGATGGTCAGCTCCATACTTGGTATGTGTGTTACCAAGATGAGTACATGAACCTATTGTTTTGGGGTCAGGTCAAAGGTCATCGTAGGTCACAACTCGACGTCAAAGTCAGTAATCCCAAAGTCAGTTGCATGCCCCATAATAACCTTAGTACATGATCCCATTTGTTCTTGTGTTCTGGTCATACTCATGAAAAATTCAGTGAAGGAATCGCAAAGAATTCTCAGGTACTAATGAGAATCAGGACAGGCGTGTTTCTCACCAGCAGGTGCCCGGTGATTGAAGCGGCAGTTCAATGTTGCAAGTGCCTCCCAGGGCATGTCCCATGGAGAGGGGGCTGAGTTGGTGATGTAATAAAAATCAGGAAAAAATCGCCACATGGACTCGATTGATCAAGAAGAAAAATATTGCACCATTCGCATCTAAGACCCTTCAATGCCGCCAAAAAATTCAAGAGGGGAGGGGGACACCCCCTCCGCTTAGGCCCCTTCCCCAGGACGGCAATCAAGAATAGGGACCCATCAGTCAACTGGGCCCCCCCCCCACACAAAAAACCTGGCTACGCCCCTGGTTCTGTTTTTTTTTTTTTATTTAAGCCCTAGAAAGGCTACACACCAAACTACAAGCCTTGACGACTATGTTTTTGACGTATCGTGTTTACAAGGATTTCAGACTTTGACCTTGGTGACCTCAGGTTACTTTGACTGACCCCAAAACAATGAGGATACATGTACTCATCATGGGGGAACACACATACCAAGCTATGAGCCTCCTCCATGCAAGGCGTGGTTTGAGTTAGTTTGTTCAAGCAAAAATTGGACCAAAATCAATTTTTGACAATACTAATTTCTCCCAGAAAGGTCCCCAAGCAAGACCAAAAATATTCGGGGTGCTGTACTCCCATACGAAAGCTACACACCAAAAACCAGCTTTGATCAGACCACTGTTCTGGACGTATCGTGTGCACAAGGTTTTCAGACTTTGACCTTGGGGACCTCAGGTTACCTGACCTGATCCCCCAAACAATAGGGATCATTTTGTACCGTACTCATCATCATGGGGGAACACACCCACCAAATTATGAGCCTTCCTCCATGCAGGTGGGTTGAGTTAGTTTGTTTACAAGCAAAAAATGACCAAAATATCAATTTTTGACAATTTCCTAATTTCTCGCCGGAAAGGTCCCCAAGCAAGACCAAATATTCGGGTGCTGTACTCCTCATACGAAATCTGCATACCAAATTACAAATTGATCAGACCAACTGTTCTGGGGACGATCGTGTTTACAGGATTTCCAGACTTTGAACACTGGTGACCTCAGGTTACTTTGAACCTGACCCCAAAACAATAGGGATCATGTATCATCATGGGGAAACACACAGACCAAGTATGAGCCTCTCCATGCAGGTGGGTTGATTAGTTGGTGTACAAGCAAAAATTGACCAAAATATCAATTGACAACTCCTAATTTCTCCCCGCAAGGTCCCCAAGCAAGACCAAAAATATTTCGGGTTCTTGTATCCTAATACGAAAGCGACACAACCAAACTACCGCTGAATCAGACCAACTGTTCTGGACGTTAGCGTGTTCACAGGATTTCACACTTGGACCTCTGGTGACCTCAGATGACATTGGACCTGACCCCAGAACAACAGGGATCATGTACTACTTATGGGGAACACACATACAAGTTGAGCTTCATCCATGCAGGGCGGGGTTGAGTATTGTGTTACAGCCAAAATTGGGCCAAAATATCAATTTTTGACTTTTCCTAAAGTTCCCAAACAACACCAACCAGGAAGCCAAAAGCCTAGTGATTCCTTGACTCTTTATGGACAACCTATAGTAGACACAGAGAAAATGGGAGATTGCACCGTTATATGGGCAAACAAACAACTGACAAATCCGTTTATCCCCACCCAACCAATGGTTCCTATACTCTTGATAAGAAACTTACACACTGAAGTTCGAGATTTCCAGAACTTTGACATAGGCGACTCAGATGCCTTGACCGACCCAAACAATAGGATTCATGGACTCATCGTGGGGAACCCATATACCAGTATGAGCTTCATCATCCAAGTTAATGTGGTTACAAGCCAAAATTAGCCAAAATATCGATTGCTAACAAATTTTCTATTTTGACCAAATTCACCCGACCTATACCACAACGATAGGGTGCCTGTGGCGCCCCTTAAGAAAGTTACAAACCAAATTTCAATCAGACCAACCATTTGGAGGTATCGGTTACAAGGATTTCACACTTTGACCTATGGTGACAATAGATGAACATCGACCTGACCCCGAACAACATGGGATCATGTACTAATTATGGGGAACACAGATACCAAGTATGAGCTTCATCCATGCAGGTGGGTTGAGTTAGTGTGTTACAAGCCAAAATTGGCCAAAAATATCAATTTTTTACTATTCCTAATTCTCCAAAAAAAATCCGCCAAACAAGACCAAAACTGATAGGGGTTCCTTGTACTTCCATAGAAAGCTACACACCAAATTTCAGCTTGACGGACCAACTGTTTTGGACTTATCATGTTTACAAGGATTTCCAGACTTTGAACATCTGGTGACCTCAGATTAACCTTTTGAACGACATCAAAACAATAGGGATCATGTACTCATCAAAGGGGAACACACATAACCAAGGGTGAGCTTCATCCATCAGCGTTGGGTCGAGTTAGCGGTAAACAAGCCAAAAAATGACCCAAAATATCAATTTTGACAATTTCCTATTCCTCCCAGAAAGGTCCCCCACAACCAGACCAAAATAATAGGGTTTGTCTCCCATCAGAAAGCTACACACCACATGTCAGCTGATGGGAATAACTGTTTTGACTTATCGTGTTTACAGGATTTCAGACTTTGACCTCTGGTGACTCCGTTACCTTTGACCCATGTACGCATGGGGAACCCACATCCCTAGCAAGGGCCCGTGTTCCTTCCCAGGTAGGGTTTGAGTTATGGTGTTCATAAATAGGGCGAACATGCCACACAACATACACATTCTCATGGCTGAGATTCTTCTGACTAGTCACAGAGTCGATTAATAACCTATAATGTTGTCAAATTTTTTGGCGTACCTTGGGTAAAGGGCCTTACACAGCAATGTGTCCTCAGTAGTGTCTTAGGTATAGTGTTCGAAACTACATCAATGGGCGCGGCAAAGAGCAAAGTGCATGCCGATTTTCTTTGAGCTTGAAACTTGCATGACACTGGTTCAATATCAATCCTCTTACCTCTTCCAAAATTGTCCCACTGACCTAGGAGTATGACAGTGGTTCCAGTTCTTTATATGCAACCATAGCTTTTTCCCCCTATTTTAATCTCACCCGATTGATCATTTGTGTATAATTGTTTGTATGGTTCTTGTTATTTATTTGGTATGGTAACAGAGGCCTCCGGGGAACAGTTTCCGTTCGTACCTCTGATCCCTATTTGTTCAATGTACAGTTTGTTTGTATGTTCAGGATCAAATATATAATGGAATTAAATACAGGTCTCTGAAAAACCCCTTTGAAGATTCACCCGATTGTATAGAGGCTAGCATCCATAGATGCGTGTCCGGGCTGGATGTTTAAAACTAGTTTACGAAAACGAACGTTGTTTCAGAAATAAAACACTGCCCAGTTTTGCGAAAAGGACCATGAAAAGGCAGCAGTCCATGCATATGGTCGTTGGCTTGTTTTTCAAGGAAGATATTCGATAGAATTCATGCCCATTGATACGCATCCGTATACGCATTGGTTACATGGGCTTATTTCGCTTTCGTGGTGGTTGCCTTCATTATCATTTTTATTGTCTGTGCAACCAATATCATCTTTGCAAACTAAATAGGACATATCAGAACACTGGCCCCCGCTCATGTTCACGTAAATTAGCGAATTTTCACATGCGTATCGAACCCGCATACGCATCTTTGGAATTAAACCTAATGAACAAGCTTGTATTGAAGCCACGAGCGTCTATGCCAAACTTTGAGGGTGAGAAGAATTATTTTGGAATTAATCCTTCCTTTGATAAACAGCCGAATGTAGGCGTCATGAGACATTGGTTACATTCTCTTGAACAGCAGGAGAACCAGTCTAGCACTGGAAGTTGAAAGATTCTCTGAAGTGGCTTCAAAGCAGCATCGGACAGACCAAAGAGAAGAGAGTTACAGGAATCAAGCTTTGAAGTTATGAAAGCTTAAGCGATGTGTAGGGCGGCCAGCTCTGTCAAGTAGAGACAAATCCATTCACCGAGTATTTAAGGTTGTGGATACAAGCAGAGCTCCAGACAGCTAATTAGAAAGTTTAAGTTTGCACTCTCTAAGAGACCATCAGCTTTATTATTGAAGTGGCTTCATCAAGGAATTACAGTTCCACTGTACATGTCAAATTCTATTCATGAGGGTCTCGTGGAAGATCAGCCTCGCTAAAGGAGTCACTCTTTTGAAATAAGCTGTGATAATGATCATATCAATTATAATGACTTCATTCCAATTGCTACTCTCTATCCAGGTGCCAAATGGGGACCTGTGAGAACAACCTGGCACTGAGTATCTGCCGCCGCATACTCTCCTAGATTGCCAGGGTGAGAACCAGTTCCGATGATCAGGGTAATACAGGTAGATCCCTTTGAGCACATAATTGAGATGGGGGATCGTTATATTATCACTGTAAAACCCCACTCGGGGAAGGGGGGGGGATGAATTAGTCATGACGGTGCGAGAAGAGAGAATGAGACGAGATATACATTTTGCTAAAAATTTCAACTGTCTTTCTATGCCTTACTGCTGTCTAGCCAGAAGCTGGGTAACCTCATTTGATAGGCGAGAACTATTCTGTGTATATATGCAGTGCCTCAAATGCAACATAGGCTGCTGGGTTGCACATATATACACACACACCACACATATAATATAATATATATATATAACATTTAGTTTCAGATAAAAGAAGAGGAATGATAGTAAAGAGATAAACACAAAACAATGAGGTTTATCACAATCCTATGTTTCAGCTGGTCAAATTCCAGCACTAATACCATAATAGGAAACATTCAGCTGTGGGACGTATGTGCAGGCCTGGTTGCTCGCCGGGAGGAGACGGGTAAACGGTGTAGCTGTGGGAGGGATGCAACTAGGTGTCTTCCAGGCATGTGCCTACGGTGACATAAATTTGAAAACATGCACTCCCAAGAGACTGTGTCTGCTGGAGTTTATTAACACAACACTGTCAGACCATCAACTCTCTACCAAGATCTGGTACTTGCTACCAGTGAGTGGAATATGGTATTCCTGCTCTCAGCCCCCCTCCCCAACCTTAGGTGAGATGTCTCTCATTTTATGAGCTGCTGCCTGCAGTTTGTGGATTCTTTACACATTTTTACGAGATTGTGGGAAGGTCATTGGTCTCAGGACCACTCATGTCCAAGAAACTGAGGTTGGGGGGGGGGGGGAAGCAGAAACATGTCACCGTAAAAATTCTGCCCCAACAAACCCTCACTGTGGCAGGCTGCCCCCCAAGCATGACACCTCGTTTTCAGGGATACACCTGGACCCAAATGGATGATGGGAAGGAGGATATTGAATTCCAATACCTTCCTAAGTAACAGTCAAGCAGGGGATGCTAACACAATGTCTCGTGTTAGCATAGTAGAGTATATCCACCTCTCTCGGACAGAGCATGACACGACAGCACCCCAGGACGGCATCCACATGCTGGACGAAATTTACAAGGAGGCTTGAAGCAGTAGAGAACCAGTGAACTAAAATTGTATGTGAAAAATACTGTATGTATGGAGTGATCATAAAAGTGTTGCCAATCTTGACATCACCAACCCCAAAACATACAATGTCGAATGGCAGTAGGTAACCCTACATACACTTAGATTAGGTCAATTGAACTGCCTTGTGATAACTGCACAACCTACACGAATTGTTTATACTTAACAAGGTGTGCATTCTTGGTGATAAAACAAAGTTCCGACATGGCCAAGGGCATGGAGTATTTTGCCTGCAAGGGGGAGAATAGCAGAGGGTAACAGTGCGAGACAATAACCCACAGCCCCTGAAGTTTTTCTTCAGGTGGCTGTACTTGAAGTTGCGTCTGGGTGAGGTCTGGTCTTCACTTCATGGATATGCTAAAAATGCAGTAGACTGTATGGGGTTCTTTCTGGGATTTTATAACAAATCTCGTCGGTCGACTGTAGCAGGTACGTCGGACTGAACTGCGCTCCTCCAGGTTCGAGGAAATAGTTGGATCTTGGAGTTCACGGATAGTCTTGAAGAGAAGAGAATGAACTACGCAGTGACTGACAAGAATCCTGATCTGAATGCGCATCCCCTCAGCTTGACTTTTACCAGGGATGGAATGGAAATGTACTCTGTGGGCGTCCAAACGTTCAAAGGATTTAGGAGCAGATGGCTGCAACATGCCGATTTGCCTACATCTCGGATCGTAATCGGGATCAAATAGCCGTTCAAGGGAACAACATGGACGTCAGCTCGAAGGCTGGAACCAATCTAGGCCTCCCTGCTCCACATCTCTCATCAGAATACGGAATAGATTTAAGATTGTGGGTATCCACACATTCTCATCCTCCTCCATGTACGTAATCGTAATACGTCCAGGTCGTAAGCTCCATGTCACCCTCCTTCACTTCTGAGAACTTGTGTGGACCGAGGCACTGCGCGTCTCGCTCTGTGCTGCCGCCTAGATTTCTCCTGGGGACTCTTTACTGTGCTTCTGCGAGGAGAAAGACAAAGGAAGGAAGGAAGAAGATGACAAGTCATAGTGGCCACTGGCTGATGTGGTTAAGTGGGGATAATAGGTCGTAGAATTTGTTTAAATCACAGGTGAGGGTGTGAATGCAGGCTCACGAGAGAACCCGTCAGTCTGATTGGGGAGGAGACCAAGAGACCAGGGCTAAATACTTTTTTTCATTTCGGGGGCTACTTACCCCAGAAAGAGCACCCGTAAATCATGATTTCGGGGGCTACTTTTGATTTTCGAGGGCTCCTCCATTTTTCAGTTCAAAGCTAAAATAAGGATAATTTGGCCTGTTCATGAAGCATATATTAACTCACGCACTCTTAACGACTATTAAACTCTTCACAATCACAGTAGAACCCTGGACACAGATGCCCAAGGAACATACAAAATGAACATTGAATGGGCTTCCTAAGTTTTTGCATGTGGTGTAGTGGGTTAGAATGGTAGTAGGGCTGGTAGTTTGTATAGAATACGAAATAACAAAACGACACTGTAACGAATATTCATCATTGTCCAGTAATTCATTGCCAGTTATTTGTTCCAAGATCTGACTCAAAATTAACTTTCAACCATTCATTTTGTGTCATTTTCCCTTCAGTAATGTGTTGCTGCAAGCCTGTCATAAAAGAAGAGTCATGGTGGCATTTACGAAAGACATATTCCCTGTGTATAACCAGATTCTGACATGACATTGTCCACTGAAATACTACTTTTGTCAGCAACCTTCTTCCTCATTGCTTGTGAAAATAATCAGTGAAATAAATTCTATTTTATATTTTATTTTGGTTATCTTTTCATCATCGGTTTGCTGTTACATCCAGTGAAAATTTCCTAGTAATGTGATGGGTACTCAATATTCAACATTGAGAATCTCTGAGAGAAAACGTAAAATCATGGATCATTAAAATATAACGAAAACAGGGAATATTGAATCCTGGGAACATCGAACCCTGGGAACATCGAACCTCGAGAAAATTCATGGATGGTTAAAAATATAGCAAAACCGGGGAACATCAGACCCTGGGAACACGAACCTGGGAAACATCCAACCATGTGAATCATGGGGCCTCATAAAAATAGAACAGAAAACGGGCAACTCCAACACGGGAACATTTTGGGACCTGGGAAATTAAACCATGGGAAAATGGGTAGATTCCGCTTTGATCGCGTATTGTCAGCCCCTTTCCATTCGTAACTTCTGCACAGTACATGGCACCCACAGCTAGAACCGTAGGTCAGTAAGTGAGCAGGCGGTTGGCAAATGAATATGTGCGTCCATTGCTGCACTCTTGCAGTGTAACAGTGCAAAACTGCCTTGCATGGGTTTTCAAATAGCTCAATATGCACATCGATTATCCCCCTGTATTAAATGTTGAGCCAAAAGGAAATTACTGACTTAGTGCATGGCAATCCATCATTAATGATGCATATACCAGCATGGATAGTATAATAACAGATTGTAATCACGCAGTTGACAATTCAACTAGTAATAGCCTAGATGCTGCTTTTAGCTGGAAAATTTCCAGATTTTGTTGGAAAGGAAAGTTCATCATGAATAATCAGCGTAATGATGCCGAAACATGTTAGACTAATAAAATACACCACCAGAAGGGTATCTGAAGATATTTCATCACATAATTTGCAAAGCCCAACCTAAAAACATCAAAACCAAATCAAAGTTATATTCCAATTTCAAAGCATCGTACTATGACCTAGATGTGTAGCTAATGTTAATTTCACAATGGCTACAGTGGTTGTAGAACTACATTCCTAAGCCATGTACTTCCCAGAGTTGACATCGTAACTTTAAACTGTTTCATGTGTTACCTACAAGAATATGGTCAATTCACTGATTAATGGAAGTGCAATTATAAATAGCAGCTTGCACCAATGATTTTTATCCATTTACAACGAATTTGAGGTTGTTGATGGCTCAGGATTTAACTGAATGAGGCAACAGTTACGTGGCAGCATTCAGCTCATGTAGGCAGTAAGTGACAGGTGTGTATACTGTGTTTAATGTTTAGGGAATTTTATTCATCGGAAAGGGAGAGGGGGGTCTATGTGCGGAAATACAAGTAGCAAATTACGGAACATCGTTCCAGTATGTATGCATGATATGTCAAGTGAATTAATCATTTTGTAGTTAGCGATCATATCGGCCCAATTTTGCTGCAGTAATGTGTCAATTTCAGTCGCTTTTCGGGTTTGCAATAATCAATATATTACATCGTATCTAGCTCTGTAAGTAACTCACGATACTGATGCTGAATACTGATCATGCCAGAACGGACCGGAGGTCAGTACGGCCCTCCTATCAGACAACGGGATTATATTTCATTGTATTTTTGACTGTTCACGGAGGAAAGTACGGCGCATATTCTGGACTGTTTAAGATCCGAAGTCGCGTTTGCAGTTCTTCCGAGAGATTTGGCCACATATTTTCCCCATCGAACTACAACTTGGCTCATCCCGAGCTGGAGAATTAGGGGAAATTTTACAGGTGCGAATTCATTGCTCAATAATTCATTTTTATTCACCACGTCACGGCGATTGGTTGCTCTCTGTCAGCGTTGGGGGTGAATGTTGCCCTCCGCCCCCATGTTTTTTAGGCGCTGCAAGAGACTGGCCGTTTCTTTTCGATAATGAGACAAGAGAGTAACTAGCACTTTCAACCTACTGCGGTGACAGCCATTTGGTGTCCCTGTCCGACAAGACGTGGGTGAGAATTCCAATCTCCTGGGACCACTCTCTCTGAAGGGGTGGTGGCAGCCTAGACATCACCACTACAACACAGCAGTGCCAAATCCTTAACATAGACATAAATATAAGAGAGGTGCCTCCTGCCAGAAGTAAAAATTCCTTGAAAAGCACAAGCCATCAACAGCTGGAGAACACAGACCCACCATTCTATACACCAACTGTAAAAGGTGACTAAAGAGGAGAATTTTCTGACCACACCCACCTTTTTCTTCTTCTCCTTCTTTTCTCTCCTCTTACTGTCAGACCTTTGCCTACTGGAGTGACTGTGGTGGTGTTTTTTTTTGTGTTTTTCTGTGAGCATTCCTTGACTGCCTCCCATTTGACTCGACTGCCTCGGTCGCGCCCACTGCCCCAGTGTTCAGCTGATGGGGGGTGGACTGTGGGGGTGGTAGGGCTGGTCCATAGAACTGGTCATGCGTCCTCCCTTCTTCTACTTGATGTCTGGTGTGGGCCGATCCTTCCAGAGCAGTGGGCTCCATGTCCTGTTTGGCAGTGTTCTCATGACTTTGGACCACCATGGCTTCATCAGTTACCCTGCCAAATCGACATCGAAGTCCGCAGTTGATATGTAAAAGATTGACTTTTGAGGAATTTGAGCGACAGGGAAAACAATACAAAGGTCGCCCATAGACCTCTACACAGTGAATGTGGCAATTCTGCCTTAATAACGGGGAGGTTAGTAGAATCAGAGCACCAATAGTGCGCTGTGGCTCGAACGTCACAATGAACCGAGACAAATGTGAAATTATGTGTTAAATATTCGAGATCATGAAGTCAAGAAGGCAGTTTCACAAACAATAGCCTATTGTGCCCCTGTACAACCTTTGACCTAGATCTTCATAATGGCCAAAGAATGTCTAGCAGTCAATAAACATTCACGAAGAATACCCACTTGAGGAAGAAAAAGGTTATTTCACACAGTGGCCTATTGTGTCCCTTTAATGACGCTTTGACTTTGACCTTCACAAAGTCCAAGATCCTAAAAGTCGATGACATTGGGTCCGAAGTTGGTACCAACACGCATCAAAGAAGACTGTTTTTTGCTTCTTTTCATCAGATGTTACTGTTTAATTCTAACGACACATACTATTTGATCCAAAGTCCTGCACACAAGCTTAATAGAGCACCTCCAAGGAACATCGCGCATAGCTGGTTTGAACTAAAAATGTGCCTTAAGGCCCAAGTGGGATGGAATCTCAACCATTAACAGGAACTTCTTACATGATGAATTGGCCTAGGGCCTAAACTGGGCCCTGGGCTCAAAGTTCCCAAACACCACCCCATGCTCCTTCCACTCAAGGACCAATACTGCAACTTTGAAGAAAATTAATTGGGCTTGAGATACATTTCAAGTATTATTTGTGTGAAAGTGGACTTTAAAAAACCAAAAATTCTTGAACAAACCCAAAGGTATCAGTTTTTTAGAATAATACCATCGATATGACGGAATGTGAGCACTGTGAAACCAAATTTGTAAGAGGAGAAGCAATTTGCATAATTCCACATGATGGGACCGGAGCCCATACTGGGCCATGGGTTTTTCCTATTCCTGCACCACTGAAGTTATGGCCATCATGCCATCATCATGATCACATCAGCACTGTGGCAACACAATTGGTATGAGTACAGTATTGCAGTATTCATAATAGGAGCCTAGGGCCCAAAAGGGCCCTATGCCCAGAATTTCCAAACACCACAGAAAAAAAAAAGCCCACCTGGCTCTCTACCCATGGACCATTACATGTTTTCCAATGTTGTCCAAGTGGGACCAATTGGACCAGAAATTCCTGAACACCCCAAGGTACTGCTGTTAGACCATCAGTTGCCCATAATCAGCATTGTGCACCAAAATTTGTAGGAGAAAGAATTAGCATTATGGGGGCAGATTTTGTCACTTATTTCGCCTTATTGAGCCCCATTCATGCATTTTGACCGTTGACCTTTAGGTGGTCAATGATGACCATCACTCAATAAACATTGTGATCCGTCTGGTCGGATTCAAGTCAAGCACAACCTTTTGTGGACAAGAAAGCAACAGTTTTGAATACATACAGATAGAACGGATGGACGAATGGATGGATAGATTGATAGAGCAGAGAGACAGAGTGGACATGGTGCAGCCAATAGCCAAAACCATGATAGCTGGTTTTGAGCTAATGAGAGATTATTCTTCAATATTATGTAAACAAATTTAGTTTTCTGGTCGATCCCTCCATAGCTCATTACATTGTTTTTTTTCTCTTCTGAAAAACACTTTGTTCACAGTCGACTATGTAAATGGAATAGGCTTATATAGGGCATTCTCTGTCCGTCATAAGGTGACTAAAAGAGACGACCATCATTGTAACCCGAAAAACACTAAATAACACCATACAAAAGAGAGATCCAATTTGGGATGGGGTGGACATTGTAATTTTTTGTGGTAGACCTTCTCGAAAAAGTTAGGCATGAGCAAGCACTGAGCTTGTGACCCTGCACTATTCCATTGGTTTGAATATATGTGGGGGGTCCAGCTGTCAATGTCTAAACCTCAATGGTTTGGTGGGCGGTTCAAACAACAACCTTTCCAAAATTAACATTCGGGGGCACCGAATTTGGTTAGGGGAAGTCAAGCCATGACTGCAATAAACCTACATACCCGAACACCCACCCGATTACCTTCATGGCCTTAGCTATTTCAGACCATAACCACTAGCCCCGCTGTCAACGACATTGAGGTTATTACTGCGCTCCCTGTCTCAAGGACATTGAAGTACCCCGAATATCAAGTGTGACGTTGTCTTTATGATTTTCAGAAATCATCACCATTTATTTGACCTTTACATATAAATTTGTTACGACAGCCTTTGCCCCCAAAAATTATTCGAAACTTGAATGGGCAGGGAATATACCGCCAAGAATGTCACAATACTATACAAATAGAGCATTATTTTCTTTTGTTTTTACTAAGAACAAAGAATCAAGACTACTGTACACAAAAAGACTTATTCAATGTGAACTGGGGAACCAATCTGTGCCCCTATGTGGGTGGATAGCAGCTGGCAAAATCCTCAGAAAGAATGGAATACCCACGCATGACCTACCATCATGGTCAATGCCCAGTGACTAATAGCACAAATTCAATGAAACTTCTTCTGGGGTTTCTTTATTTTATTACGTGTCAGAGGGCCCAAATGACATTTCCCAGGAAAGAACAGTTTGAAGAAGGTTTTGTCATCCTCTTTTAAAGGTGGATGCAATGACAAGGTTAGAGATCACCAGATTCCATGGAGGAGACAGGACAAAACTATTGCTGGCTCTCCATGCTCCAAATTCTCATCTACCCAGCCAAATATTCACATCTGTAGAACCTTCACCTTCCCCCCCCCCCCCTCCCTCTCCATAAAATAAGGCGTAAAGCGGACATTTGGGGCTAGGTCACATGTCTTTTCTTTTATGACCCTTCAGCCTAGACAGAATCTGTGCACTTTAGCATCATAAGCAATGGACAGAATCTGTGCAACTTAGTCTCATTTCACCATAAACATCAGAATCTGTGCAATTTAGCATTGTAACCATAAGGACAGAATCTGCTACAATTTAGCATCGAAACATAAGACAGAATCTGTGCAATTTAGCTAGTAACCATAAGACCGAATATGTCCATTTAGCATTGTAACCAGAAGAAAGTATCTGTGCAATTAGCATCATAACCATAGAACAGCATCTGTGCAAGTTAGCCTCGTAAACCATTGACAGAATTTGTGCAATTAGCATGGGAAACATAAGACAGTATCTGTGCAATTAGCATCAGAAACAAAGACAGAAATGTGTGCATTTAGCATGGAACCATAAGACAGTATCTGTGCATGTAGCATGAAACCATAAGACAGTCGTGCATTTCGCATCATAACCATAAGAAAGGAATCTGTGCAATTTAGCCTCGTACTAAGACAGAATTGTGAATTTAGCTCGAAACCATAAGACAGTATCTGTGCCATTTAGCATCGAAAACATAAGCCTGTAAATCTGTTCAATTTAGCATCATCACCATAAGAGTAACTGTGCAAATTGCATCGAAACCATAAGACAGTATCAGTGCAATTAAGCATCAAAAACATAGACAGTATCTGTGCAATTAGCATCGAAACCATAAGACTGTATCTGTTCAATTTATGTCATCATAACCTAAGACAGACTGTGGAGAATTTTGCATCGAAACCATAAGACCAGATCAGTGCAATTTAGCATCAAAACCATAAACAGTATCTGTGCAATAGCATCGACACCCCTAAGCCAGTATCTGTGCAGTTAACATCATACCATAAGGCAATATCTTTGGCAATTTAGCATCGACACCATAAGACAGTATCTGTGTCAATTTGAGCATCGTAACCATAAGACAGTATCTGTGCAATGCATTGTAACCATAAGACAGTATCTGGCCAATTAGCACATAAACCATAAACAGACAGAATTGTGCAATTTGCATCGTAACATTAGACAGAATTGTGCAAGTTAGCATGGAAACATAAGACAGTATCTGTGCAATGAGCATCCGAAACCATAGACAGAAATTTGTGGCAATTTTAGCAGGAAACCATAAGACAGTATTGTGCAATTAGCATCGAAAACATAAGACCAGATTCTGTGCAAATTAGCATTTTCATACAAGAAGACAGAACTGTGCAATTTAGCCTCGTAACCAAAGACAGGAATTTGTGCAATTTAGCATCGAAACCATAAGACAGTATATGGCAATTTAGCACGAACCATAAGACTGTATCTGTTCAATTTAGACATCATCAAAGATAAGACAGTACTGGCAATTTGGCATCGAAACCATAAGACGATCAGTGCAATTAGCATCAAAACCATAAGACAGGATATGTTGCAATTTAGCATCGAAAACAATAAGGACAGTATCTGTGCAATTTAACATCATAACCTGAGGCCATATCTGTGCAATTTAGCATCGAAACCATGACGACAGTATCTGTGCAATTTAGCATCGTAACCATTAAGACAGTATCTGTGCAATTTAGAATTGTAGCCATAAGCCAGGAATCCCAGGCAATTTAGATGGTAACTTTTGTCAAAAGACAAGTTCGAGACTACACAAAACCTACAAATAAGGTTCAACAAGTCAACAATTTCTTCCCCAGTGTCATAAATTCCCATTATTTACACAATGACTGTTTCCATTCCTCATAATTTTTATATTACTGTTGAGAAATGAAAAAAATTCTCCAACTCATGAAATATTGTATAACATCTTCCGTTTAATGTGCACCTTAGGTGAATGGCCCTGTTATAGCTAGGCTCACAACATATTCACAAAACAAGACATAGTCATTGTAACTTGATAGTTGAATACCATTGTTTCGTAGACCACTTGCTAAATATAAAGAGGCTGCTAATCAACATGTTAGTTTTTTAACACCCAGCCGCCACTCTGCTAAAGCAGATTTTTCCTTTCCACCTCGTTCAAGCACCCGATGTTCAATTAACTAAAACACGCTAATGTTACACATTTTGCCATGCCCATGTGTATTGTACAGGGTGTAAGTGGTAAATGTTGGAACAGGTAATAATTTGCTTTTCGTTATTGAAAGCCACTCATTTCCAAAAGAAAAAATCCACCAATCAACAACTCACTCTTCATCTCTCGTTCAATGACCTCTTCCTTCTCAGATTCAGAGTCCGTCAAATCCTTGAATCGCTCTCATTGAATATGGCATGAAAGAGATCCATCGGCGGTCGAGTATCTTTCTCCTGTGAATGGATTGGCTCAATAAAAATTTATTTGAATCGAGATGGTTTGCCTGTAGGACGATCTGATTTGCCCAGTTGGCAGGGCTTCAGACTGTTGATTGAAAGATTGCGATGATTCAAACAGACCAATCCAGCTTTTCCGTGTGTTCTTGGGCAGATCATCCATCTCCATGCCCATCTCTGCCCATGTCTAATTGTGGACCTGTGGGAACTGTTTCTGTATTAGCTGCTGCCATAAAAAAACATACACTCTGTATTGTCGGAGTGCGTACCAGTTCCTATGATCAGAGTGATATCTCAAAGTGCTTTGGACACTACGGTGGGGGCACTATAGAAGAACTCAGATGTCGTCTAATATTATTTTCTGTGACCACCTAATGAAAGAGGCCTAACCATTTCCGCTTTTTTATCTGCTTAGACAGTTGAGACATACATAAGGTAACCAGGGTTGTAGCTAGATAATTTTCTGAGTGCCCGGTATTTTGCATCCGAATCCGTGAAAGATTTAGTGTTGGATAGTGTAGAGTGCTATGCGCAATGGGTTACGACTGTGACCCAGGTCCAATGAGGGCCCTTTTGTGACATATAATATATATGGGTTTTCACAGTGTGGATTTGTGCATTATCACAGTAAATCTATTACTAAAAAAAAAAAGGACAATTTTTTTGGCTTTTTCCTAGTGCTGGGTGCATTGCCTGATTCTGGCTGGAGTGCCGCACACCACACAAGGTGCCGGTGGCCCCGCCCGGTCACCGCCCACCGTAGCTACATCCCTTAAGGTGACCAATACGTCATAACAATACATGGATTAGTGTTGTTACTGCACCCGGGACGTACAATTACTGTCATCTGTTCCTAAGTTATTGTTCGTTTTCAGTTTTAATCTGTTGCCTTCAGTTTTCTTCAATGCTCGAATTAATCTGTAATGGCTTCACTGTTGAAACAAGATCCAGCTGCGACCAAAACTTTCACTATGGAAAAAAAAAAATAACTTTTGGGCCGTCTCTTTTGGCATTAACAAACCCTCCATTTGTGCCGATCCAGTGAGATGTGACCGAACAAATCAGCTATAGAGCACACACCCACCTTTATAGCAAACTTCAGATTAATTGTTTCTTGGCACATGGGTATTTAGGATCCATTCATACCCTTCCAGCTGCCTTTTTATGCCATAATTGACCACAGGGACCCGCCATAGAGGGCAAGCAAACTGCCTTCAAGCTCCATAACCTTCACTATCTGTTCTTCCTCCTGCGTGTCCTCTGTCTTGGTCTCAGATGAAACATCTTCCTCCTCTCCTCGATAATGCTCAGGATTGCCGGTTTGAGATCCCATTCGATTTCTTCTTCTTCTCACCTCCCTTGCAGTGACAGCCCCCTTCTGGCGGCTGGGGGGTTGTTTTGTGTTTTGACAGGTAGAGTCGGTAGCGCCTCGGCAGCAGAGGGGAGGGGGCTGCTGGAAGTCTCCAGGGTTTGCAAAGAAGTTGTACACAGAGACCTTCTCCTTTTGTAGGCCTGTTACTCTCCAACAAATGACGAGCTGTGAATAAATGGGGAAGAATTGTCATTTATGGATGAGAATTGTTTCTTGAAGAGTTTTTTCCTTTCAGGTTCCCCCATGTTCATTTGGGAGAGTAAGGGGGTGGGGATATAAAGGTCATATACTCAGTGAATGCTGCCAGTTAGTGCTTTGGTGCCCACGAAGTAGTGTTCACAAAATTATGAATTGCTGTTTGCACAAATTTGTAATCAATCTTGTATACTTTTACAAATAAGACTGGGTCGCTTCAACATTGAAGTCCCACATAAAAGGCACCCCCCTGGCGACCCCCTAGTTGGGCTGAGAAAGGAGTGGCTATCGTGCACCCCCTGGAAACGAACTGCTAATTGACAATTTTAAGTCCGAAAAATGTGTAGAAAATGATACCGATGTTAAGTTCTATTCAGCCTCATTCAGTCTTCCTTGCCAGCACGAGCACCCTAAGGTAGACATCCATAGATTGATGGATAAAAAAAACGAAATGAAAAAAATCTGTTGAAAAAAAAAAATGATAGTATTAGGCCAAATTCCAGCAGTTGTGGCATCACAAATATATTTGAAGGCGGCCTGCTGTTTTTCTTTAAAATTGCAAAACGGATCACCAGTTCTCAACAAATAGAAATGATTGAGGCAGTAATTTTGACTGGAGTTCTCCTTGTAGATGGTAGATGAGGTACCAAATGATGGTATCATGTTCATTAATCATTTGAGGTTATTTTCCGAATAGTTCGAAGGCTGAAGGGAGCTTTTAAACAGATGTGGAAAGTCCCACATGTCATTTTTTTTAAATTCAGTGCTGCCATTACTAAAAAAATAGATTTTCACTGTAACTTGAGAACAATGCAAATACGTAACATATAGGTCTCAACTATGTTTGAGGGTCAGAGAACATCAAGTGCTACATTATTCCTTAGCATACTATAGCCCTATGAGGAAACAGGCGATGCCCAGGGCTAGCTGGTTGTGTGACCAAGTGGTGCCTAAATTTTGCAAATGCAATAATTGACTCCCAGTGAACCATTTTGTAATTTTGATATCTCAGGACATGGTAGACGCACTTAATAGTGTCATGGAAATCAACGAACTTGAAAATTTGCATAAATGAAGCAAATTATACACACTGAATAATCTCTGGTGACTCACATTATGTTATGAGTCTTGTGACTGGAAGGTGCCCATACCCTACCCGATAAGTTGACTGCGTATCAACCATTTTTGAATTTGAAATAACATATGCAAATTAGACACACTGAATGCCTCCTATTGAACCTCCGTCTATGATAAATTTGGGGGCATACCACCGAGTATTCCATGAAAATCCAGCAATCTTTGAGATTTGGCATAATCATGCAAATTAGCCATGAAACCTATGACCTCAAATCTTTGTTAAAAACTTTGGGACTGAAGGTAGACTATATACACCAAGTTTCGTAAAACACAAACTCATAATTATGCAACTTAGACCCACTAATTAGCATATGTTAGGCTGGAAATTTTATTCAGGCATTTACCTCATAGCCTGTACCTATGTGCAAACCAAATACCTAGCCTGACCCTTCGTCTGTGATCTTTGCTAACGAGCTCAAACGGAAGAATGGTAGAGTAACATTTCCACAGAGCAAAATATTCCATTTTTGCAGTTTGCAGTTGTGATGGGCTCAGGTCTTGGTCTTCACTTAATATTGTGCTGTATGCAGTGGATTTTCTGGCGATACAGGGTTTTGTTATGGGATTTTGGATGAGCCTCGTCCGTTTGCTGTGCTGTGAGGATTCACATTGAACTTGAACTACCACTCCTCCATGTTCTGAGAAATTGGTCAGATCCTAGAGTTCACTGATAGATCCTTTCATATGGGGACTTAAAATGGCTGTCCTGGTGCACGTTGGGATTGCCTACACCCCCTGCCACGATATTACTGAGCACTATCAGAAGAGAGGCAGTTATTGCCGCTTCTCACCACTGATCAAGATGGTCAGGGTTCCTAATGACCTCAAGTTGCTTTCCTGAACCGGTTGAATAAATAAAATCCAACACATCAAATCAAACAATAAATTACATAAAATAGGCTAATTACCCCATCATATTGACTTTCCTGCCCAAAATCTCATCAAATCATATTCACCCAACCCCAATCCTACCCTGAAAATTTTCATCAAAAGTTGGTCCTAATGTTTTGGAGTAATCCTGCAAACCGAGAACGTGTTACACACACACGCGAGTTTTTAACACGCACGCATGCACCACACACACACACATACACACACCACCAACGCATGCCCACCACACAGCACTCCAGTGAGGCGCCAAGTCTCTTCTGAACCTCTCCAGGTAGAGACAAAATCATTCCATAAGCACAAGAAAGGAATATTGTGGCCTAATAGATCCTCGACTCTCTGTATAATTATTACAAACATTACATCCCACAGGGATCTTATGGTTTTGTCTCGCCAGTGCTGCCGCTCTGGAGAATTTTTGTTTTAACCGATTACTCTCCACCGGCATTGTCGGATTGACAATGAAACTCGGCACACATGTTTATGGATAAAAATCCATTGGATGAGTACGAAGTGGCGTCCCGCAACCATCCGAGGGCTGCCATCTCAGATTTCTGAAGAAAGGTTTTTATCACTTCACTTATTTGCACTTTCGGGATATGGCGATCAGTTTGAGACAATTTTCGTTTTCGCCCCCCCATGGGACCCCCACCTGTCGACCCATTGTGGATTCTTTGCAAAACTTTTTATCTCTGGTTTGCACGTTTCAGACTGGTGATCGTTTTTTGGACCAACTTTTGTTCATTTTTCCCCCATGGAACCCCAACTGGGGCCCTTTTTTGGTTTTGTTGGACAAAACTTATGTATTGCCGATTTTGCATGTTTTGACATGCGATGTATTGAGGAACCAACTTCAATTTCACCCCATAAGACCCTCACCCGTGGCATTTTGGATTTTTTTGACAAGCTTGTTTTTAATCGCAGATTTTGCACATCTTGGAACTCGTGATCATGCTGAGACCAACTTTTCGTTTCCACCCCATGAACCCCACCCCAATCTCAGGCTTATCAAAGAGATTGACATTGTCTCTCCCCCTGATTGCTCAAATGTGAGGACATACACGTTGGCAGTTCCCCTCCAAGCGATGTCTAGTTCTCTTTGGTGTTTACTTTACGTATATACTGTCTCCTTCCTCTGGCATTATTACCATTTGAGATTTGAGAGACATTGCAAATAATGTCTGCTCTCTATAATTTTGGCCAAATTTGATATTGACTATTATAATTGTAGATATCAAAATTGGGCTTTTTCTTTCAAATGCAAGCATTAATGCAAGCATTATCGTGTCCTTTGACCATCACATTTAGACCTATAGGAAGTGAATGAATTGATCTCTCTGTTATTATATGTCAAGTTATAGGCCAAAAAAAAAAATTTGTAATTGTGCACTAATTTGCCAAGAATGTTACATGGGACATTTCAATATTGCCAATATGAAAATGCCGATTGAATGATCATCTCCTCTTTTTCTGACTAGACTACCTCCTCTCGGCCAGGACCTCCCAGAACCACCCCTCCTCAACCCACGCGCTCACTACGCATCTGCCAAAACATGCCATCTGCCGTTCATCCTTTAAAGGGCAAAATTCCAGCCAAATTATTTTCTTCTTATGTTGTAGAGAATAAAAAATCATTCAAAATACAAACTTGGTTCCAGGGTCATGCATGGTCGGATGCGGAAGAAGATATGGCTTCCTCAATGTCATTATAATTTAGGATTGTCAGCAAACTGGCAACCTGTATGTGACGGCGTATCTACCATTCATAAGGGAAAGACAAAGACATATTTCTTAACATTTTCCCTTCAAATTGGTAGATATGATGTATAAAATGGTGCCAATTTGCCAAAATTGCCAAATTTAGCAGTGAGTATTTTTTAATCTTCGAAAATTCACAACTTTATAATGGGACCAGGCATGAACATGAAAAAGTTGGATGGGCATGTTTTCTAATGCACAATCATAGACATTTTAAATATTTTGGCGGGAATTTCCTTTAAACACTCACTCCTTAGATGTATATAATTAAACAGCTCTGACTACTTTGTCGAACTCAAATAAACTATCGGAACATTGTTCTAATCCTAGACTTACTTAACCAAGCCATTACTTAAAATAGGGGTCAGTGATAATTGTGCTGACTGAAGGTCGCCCAAGTAACCGACACAATAACCCCTGGATTGATATGGCTTAGCTTACGTTTGATGGGCAAATATTTGAATCTACCAAGGAAAATTACAATAACCCAAGACCTGGCCTACACCACACACACTAATCAAAGCTTCCACCAACAGCGATTTGTATTGCACTTCCATCAGGAAACTATTTTTTTCCCCCTTTTATTATTCTTCTTTTTTCTTCAGAAGGAAATACTTACTCATTGCGTCGCATTGATTTGACCGTTCAATCTTTCAACCGATTATTGAACGCAAATGAAATATGATGCCATAACACATCCATCACCCATATACTATGTGCTATCAACAAATCCTGCAACTCCACTCAGCTTGTTACGGCATGGAGCTATTTAATTAAATGGACAGGTGGTGAGGACTGGCTTCATTACATATTTTTCACAAGTTCCTAGTTTCCAATGACCCCCAATATGAACACAAACAACAGGGTTGTTCCACTTCCCCATAAAAAGCTGCAGTCCATTCTTCAGCATGATGGAACAAATAGTCTGGAATTATACTATCCATGAGGTTTCCAGATTTTTACGTGTTGAACTTCAATGACCTTTTATTCTGACCCCACACCTAGGGTTCATGTACTCATCAATAGGAATCCACAACCGAACATGGAGCTTGATCCATCAAGGTGAGGTCATGTTATGATGTTCACAAGTAAAAAAAATTGGGGAAAATATCATTTTTTATACAAGAACAACCCACTTCTACACTTGAAAAATTTGGCGTTTGTACTACACAACTACGCAGCTCCATACAAACTCCATCTTAATCCGAAATATAAGCATTATCTTTCACGTTGACCTCTGTGTTGACCTCAGATAATATTTGATCTGACCCCAAACAAAACAGGTTGTTATTACTTATTATGGGGAAACACACAAGTATGAGCTTCTCCATCCAGGTGTGGTCAGAATATCAAAATTTGTCAAACTATATCATTGTTCGCATATTTTACGAACATCTACCTCACATCCACACTAAACAATGGGCTCCTATACTCACCTAAGAAAGAAAACTAAATGGAAAATGCACCCTAATCGGCCCGCCCCCCCCCGAGGCATTCCTGACCCTTGTGTTCACATGGTTTCTCAGATTTTTAAATTGTGTATTGTACCTGTTTTGAATAAATGAAGGAATAACCTCCTTTCTCCATTCCAATATGGTCATAGTGTGGAAGGGTATTTATTCTTGCTGCAACAATAGGAAAAAAATCTAATTAATTTTAGAAACTATTTAAACCTCGCCTGATGTTCACAAACCTTGGTTGATGGGGATAACATTCTGTCCTGACGAATTTGAGGAGGTCATTTGAACGAATCCCTAAAATAAAAACTAGAGCAAACCAATGGGTGCTGTAGCTCAAACCGCACAAAGTAACAAGAACGAATGTGTTTTAATTGTTCAAGATCATTGAGGCCAAGGCAGTTTCATCAAACAATGGCCTATTGTGGCCTCTGTAACAACTTTTGACATTGATCTTCATATAACCACATATGTCAATAGCCGTCTAATAAACATTGTTACTCAGTTTGGACACGTCCATCAACGATGACCAATTGAGGAGAAAAAGGCAATTTCAATCAACACCGTGGCCTAATTGTCCCCCTTTAATGACCTATGACCATGACCTTCACATGGCCAAAGATATCCCAAATGTCGATGAACATTGAGTCCAAGTTTGTCAGCACCAAAGATTGACTGTTTTGCTTCATTTCACCTGATGTTACTGTTTCAATTCTAATGACATTATATGATGTTGCATTGCATCCAAGTCTGCAAACCAGCTAAAAAGAGAACTTATGACCAGTGTCAAAGAAAATTTGAATGTACTTTGTAAGAAATACATTTGGAAATTACACAGAATAATGGTCTTTATTGCCCATTTAATACCTTGCGACGATCCTGTCCTTCACAAAGTAAACATGTCCCCTGGTAATCTGAAACTACAATGTTCAGAACAATTTCACAGATTCTTGCCTCTTAACAGAGATTGATTCATGACAACAATGACCACAGAATAGTGACATAGACTAAATTTGTTTGACACTGGTTACTCCAGTTGAATTTTGGCTGGCCCTATGACCTACAGTACTTTCTCTCTGGGGTAAAATAAGACAGCAATCATCTGTTAGGCGATTGGTTCACTCTGGCGTATGATGTGAGATCCATGCTAGGGAACAAGTCACTTGGGGAGAGCAAGGGTATATCCACTTGAAACTTTAAGCGATCAATTATTCCATGAGAGCTGGGAGCAAAACATGGAAGCCAGTGTTACATCCGTGATGCAGGAGGGTGATACACTGGGCTCAGCAAGGGCGAAATGCCAAAAGGAAGAGTGGCAGGGAATTCAGGGGGGCCGTGTGGACCCCCTCCAAAATGGGCCCTGGGACCATAATTCCTGAACAACTCCAACGGCCCTCTACCCAAGGACCATTACAGTAATTGAAGAGAAAGCAACGAAAGCTTGTGGGAGGGGGAGAGGGAGATGCATTCAAGCACCATTGTGTGAAATATCAGCGAATGGGGCTCCTCGGGGCCCAAGTCGGACCTCGGAACCAAACAATTATGAAAAACACCCCACACTCTAAGGTTATGGGCTATTAGACATTCAATATGACCTGAACATCAGCACTGTTGCAACCTAAATTTCGTAGGAGATACAAGATTTGGCGGTATTTCACATAAGGGGCCCTATGGCCCCAAAGTGGCCCTGGGCCCAAAATTCCTGAATACCCCAAATGGCCCTTTACCCAAGCAGCATCCATCATAAATTGAAGTAGCTTGTGGGAGGAGATGCATTTAAAGTACCTTGTGTGAAATTTCAAGAAAATGGACCCTCGGGCCCAAGTGGACCATGGACCAAAAATTTCCTGAAAACCCAGGAGGCACGGTGAAGGTACAGCTGATAGACAACAATATGACGAACATCAGCACAGTGCTGTGGCAACTAAAATTGTAGGAAATACAAGATTTTGCGGTATTTCACAAATGAGCCCTATGGCCCAAACTGGCCCTGGCCACAAGTCCTGAACCCCCCCAATGGCGCTCTACCAAAGGACCATTAGAAGTTACTTTGAAGAAAATTAATTGAAGCTTTTGTTCATAAGAAAGTGGAGCAAAAATTCCTGAATCCCCGTAGGTCGGCTGATAGACCACAATATGACCGAACATCATACTGTGGCACCCAAATTTGTAGGAGAATACATTTTGAAATTTGACACATAATGGCCTATTTGGCCACTATTAATAACATTTGCACCTTGACCTCACAAGTCAACATGTCGCATGGGTCAAGGAACATTGTGTCCCAAGTTTGGTCGACATCGCATCATAGATGACTGTTTGAGGAGGCAAAAAGGCAATTGTTGACCCTGGCATGGATGGATGGGAGGATGGATGGATGGATGATAGATAGATAGATAGATAGATAGATAGATAGATAATCGTAGATAGATTTACTGCAGATTCCCAATAGCTCAAGCAGCATAGCTTGTTTGAGCTAACAATTGATGGAATTTCACAAATGCATAGTGATGTAATCAGCACAACCTTCGCACCAAGGCTTCTGACAACCCTGATTGCTGACGTCCAGTTGTTTTTTTTGGTGTGAGGGAATATTTGTTCTAACTTATTACATGATGAATGCACCTATGCAACTTCTGGTCTATAAACTGTACATACAGTGCCTTAACAGGCCTATGTAACCTCTGACATTAAATATTGTATAAGGCACTGTGACCAGGCCTTAACTGCATGCATGTAATGACATTTGACAGGGTGAGCCATTGTCAGTCAAGGTGTGTCATACAGTACTTCTATATTTACACTACTCCGCCTGCTTACAATTAGATGATTGGAAATTATCTTGAAATGACCAATCGTCAAGCCCAGCTTTTCATAATTTTCTTTCATAAACAAAAAATAATAATAATAATAATAATAATAATATAATAATAATAATAATAATAATAATATAATAATAATAATATAATAATAATAATAATAATAATATAATAATAATAATAATAATATAATAATAATAATAATGATGATATTCTAATAATAATGTAAAGCGTTTTTATATATAAACCGGTCGTTGTTCAGTCTCAAAGTGCTTGAGGACCATTATTTTTCCCTGGTCATGGTACTTTTTTTGGCCTGCACCAATAGTGCACACCTCAGCTTATCCATTCCTGCAAACCGCCAATGTTTGTGCCACAACATGTCCCCATGGACTTTCATGTGATTCACAGTTACCTCTCAGAGGTTCCCAATATCGCCTGGGTAGACGAGGCCATGGAGATCAAGCGCATTGCGAAGGACGCCCAGGAAAGGCCAACCGGCCAGATTTCGGCTCCGGAAACCTTAACGATCAATGGTCCAAAGCTCTACACTTAACCGTAATTCGAAATTCATAACCTCTGATGAGTGCTAATGACCATTGACCTAACTCCAATAGAGAACATATCCTCATCATGGGGAACACCCCTTCCAAGTATGAGCTGGTCCGCCATCCAGGCGGGTCGAGTTGTTGTGTTGGTGTTCGCAAGCAAGTTTGACACATACAATGTCCCTGACTGGCAAAAGTTCCACTACACATCAAGGAATCAATTACATGTCCCCCTTCTAGATGTGTATATATACATTCGCAGGCACAGGCTACCTATGGCCCGTGGGTTCAATCAGACCATCCAAGAACCAGTATGACACAGTTTCAGAAGATCTAATGTAATTTGTAGGGATCCATTCTGAAAGTTTACACATAATGGCCACGTGCCCCTTTATAGCCTATAAATGCCCCTTTAATGACCTTTGAACTTGACAAGGTCAAACATTCAAACATTCAGACGCAAGGATAGACCACATCACACCACATCCAAAACAATCTCACAAACTTGACAATTTTGCATGAATTATGCAGATTAGATATACCAAAATGACTTTTGGTGACCACGAGAATTTATCAGGACTAAAAGTAGGATGTCTTTGACCTCCAATGACCTCAGAGGACCTTTGGCCTGACCCCAAACAATCGAGAACCCACACCGATGCGCTTCATCCTCTAGGCGGGGTCATGGTTATGCTTGTCACAAGCCAAATTGCCTAATATCCAATTTTCCAAAATGTTCCTTTTTTCCCCCAAATGCTCCCTAGTCGAACACCAAAAACAACAGGATACTTGTACTCCCCATAATAAGGCTACTCACCAAATTTCAGCTTGATCGAAATTTGCATAATTATGCAAATTAGACATTAAATGACCTCTAGTGACCCCATCTGAACATTCACAACCAAGAGCCAAAAAGGCTTATTGATTCGTTGACTCGTGTCTAATAACCTATGACCAAATACACAGAACCATGGTGATCACACCAAACCCCAAATCGATAGGACCAAGATTCTGGACTTATCGTGTCACAAAAGGTCCCTCTGGTGACCCTCAGATGACCTATGACCTGACCAAAAACCTTGGGATCATGTACAAATCATGGTAACCCACATTGACGTGAGAGCTTGAATCCATTCAGGTGGAGTCAAATTATTGTGTCCACAAGATAAAATCGCCAAAAAGACAATTTCCCCATTTTTGACCAGAATGATTGGACCTCAAATGACCCCCAACTGATCTTTAATTTTCTTGGGACTAGAGGGCATACCATATTCACCATGTTTTTTTTGGGAATTTGACACAATTTTTACATAAATTATGCAAATATGATATCATATTTAATCATGCCTATTAAAATCAGTTTGTCCATTATTTTTATGGTAACACTTGCCGAGCAGAGGGTCCAACCTATTCAAGGCCTAGCAAGGGTGCAGACCTGGATACGGCAAACTTAATATTGTCCCTGCAAATCCTTCACAAGGTACACAGAATAAGGCAATTCCTTTTTGGCAGTACCTTAATGTGGGGGTGCAGGTAATCACCCTCAATTCCAGTAATTATGTGCCAAAAAACCACCATACAATACTCCATAGTTTGGTCCATTATCATGCACTAAACCAGCTCAACATTACTACATAACACAGCACTAATTAACCATTAGTGACTTATAGTGACAATTAGTGCCAAAAAACGTAATCAGATTGGGTCACCCACAACAAAGAAAACTGGTCCTCGGGTTCAAAGGATTTCTGCTAACAGGAAACAAAAGTTTTGCACACACACACACATGATACACTCTCGCTCGTATTTGTTTTATTCTTTGTGTGGAAGTTTTTAGCACAAAAGATTATCATGATGAGAGTATCTCTGGTATTATAGTTATGGGCAAAGAGTTCAAAATCCTCCAGTATGCTGACGGATACCACACTTTTCATTAATGGATTAGAAACTCTTTACAAGTTTAATTACCTCTCTCATGCACTTTAAGGACGCTCGGGTTCAGAATTAACTTTAATAAATCACACGACTTTTTCCCACACTTTTTCCCTCTTGGGAGATTTGTGAATCAAAGGCCTAACTACCTGGATGAGTTTGGTATGAATATTACAAATGGTCCTATACGATGTTAGGGATTTCTTTCACAAACAATAGAGGAGACCTGTGTAGGCTGAATTATCCACCCAAGTTGTCCTAGATGTAAAGATTGCTTTCAATTTGTGGTCTTCTAGAAATCTCAGGAAGGCAGGAACATAATTGTTAAGAGTTTCGCTCTCTCACAACTGGTGTGTTCCGTTTTTGGTCCTGCCAAATCCAACTAATGGGGTCATTAGAGATGTTAATTCCACAATTTTCATTTTATTTGGGGTGGATTTTTTTTTTCTACAGATACAATTAAACGAAATACAGTGATTAATGATTATGAAAATGGGGGGGGATTTTTGTTATTATCTGGAGGAGTTTTTCAAGTTTGAAATGTATTTGGGTGAGAAGATTATTCGATGATACTTGTGGATACTGGAACACTTTTTCAAATTTTCATCTCCGCAACCATGGTGATTTACTTCTATTCAAATGTAATTGTGTAAGCCCGGTTGACCTGCACCATATAGGACAATGTTTATGATAACGTCTGCAAGGCATGGCTTGGTTATACATTTACAAATCCGCAGTCAAGATATGGGGACCAAATTCTATGGAATAACTCGTTTATCAAGACGGGTGGAAAAACCATCTATGACAAATTTTTACAAAATATGGGGTTTGTGCAGTATGGTAAAGATGTATTTGATGGTGATGGTAATGGGATTCCATATAGGGTGTTTATGGAGAAATTTAAAGTGCTATGGTGTCCGTTCACGTTGTATATGAGACTAGTTTCTGCAATACCCAGGTTATGGAAATTCAATCTTAGTCGTCTTAATTCCAGAGAGCAGGCGAAACTGTGACAATTGTTTGATTACAGTAGTTCTTGGAAAACTCAAAATGTGGTGTATAATCCTATCGTTAAGAACAATACTAGTTCACCAAATGTTAATGGAAAGTGGAAGAAATGTTCCCACGTGTAAATCTGAACTGCATAAAATTTTCCAGTGTGCTTGGAACTCTGTTCAAGAAGTAAAAATTCAGTTTTTTCAATACAAGTTTATACATCAAATTATGGTACCAACGTTTGGTGTTTGCAATGGGGTCCAGGATAGCCCAAATTGTACTTTTTGCAACCAGGTTGGAGAATCCATAGAACATCTTTGTTGGACTGCACGGTAACCTCGGGGTTTTTACGGACGTAGAATATACGTTCTTCAATAGACAATTGGTTTTTTCCAGAGAGGACGTTTTTTGGGGGTATATGGGTATAAGGATAGAGCACCGATAGTCTGATATTCACATGAAATACTTTATTTAGGAAGTACTCAAAAATGAGAGAGCACAATCCTCACATAATTAACTTTTGTCGTATTTTAAATCTGTTATGGACGTGGAAAAAAAACATCCCATACAAGAAAAACAGATTTATTTGATTACCTATAATGACTTGAAGGAGTCTTTAAGAGGCCATCATTTATTCAAATAAGTATTGCCAACAAGGTTTTTGCTTATGATCATCTTATAATATTGTATGCTCCATGTGATGAAATGGTAAATAAATGAGATGGAGAAAGAAAAAAAAAATATACACTCTCGCCAAAACAAATTGCTAAGCATCTTTCTGAAATCATTCAGGCGAAACAATAATTGTGGGCAGCTCCATGGAAAAGACATTGGGTTGAAAAAACACAAATAGGCCCAGACTCTGCTATACATACTTCTAGGTAAAGTGCCTGGGGGGAAGGAAGCTGTGTTGTTAATGAAAGGTACCGGATTCCAAAGAAACACCTTTGTGCTTCATAGACAGTTAAAATGTGTCACATGCAATTTTTAAGTAGAGCTGGTAAGTGGATCAAGTAAACAACCGATAGCTAGTGTCACAGCTCAGATTAGACCAAAGTTATCAGGGCTACAGCTGCTGAGTGACAGGCACAGCCTTGAACATGCATTGGGAATAAATGGGGCGGCATTGAAAAAAGATACCTAAACACTATATACCTCTATAGATTGTCCATTCAACTGTGAACACATGAAAAACTGGTCAGCAGATTAGGGGGCTTCTGCCAAACTCACCATGTATCAAGCTATATATATTATATATACGTATATATTCAACCAACATTAAGAAATAATGAAACATATTTCACTCTCAATAATATACCCAACCCCATTCACACACCAAATATGGTTATGTAGGAAGGAAATTTTGAAATTGTGCATGTATTGGGTAATTTTGAAACTGGAACAGGTACATTTTATTACATGATTCGTAGGATACAAGCGATGCAAAAGAATTATAGTCTGGGGTGAACAATCGGGTTAATGAAGGATAATGATAGCTATGAGAATAACTCTAGAGGACGCATTTTCTCATTAGAATTGTTTAACTCTATCATTTGGGGAGGCCCAGAGGGTTTGCATATTGGCGAGCAGAAAATTTCATCAAGCCTGTTAGTTGTGGATAGGGACGGCATGGAAATGTTTGGTGGAATTACCATCAATTTTGGGAGAATAGGCATTCATCATCTGCCCTTATAACATGATTCTTCAAGGTATCGGGAATACAGCGGAGAGCTGGTAAAGTGACAAACCTCCAAGAAAATTTCTGAGGAAGATCAAATGATTTAATGTCAAATTGACAACGTTTTCTTCAGATACACAAGTAGGTTCCCAGAGAAGAAATCTTCCTCGGTTTATCTCTGGACATAGGCACCGGGTTCAAACACCTTAAAACATGAACACATTCAAACATTTGGTGGACTATGCTTACACCCATACATACATATGTTGGCTTGGAGGGCGGGGGGGGGTGTTACATCACACAAAAACACCTCACCAAGGAGACAGAAGAAGAAGAAGAAACTAGGCTGGGGATAGAAAATGTAGGTCCATGGAATGACATCGGAATTCCCAGAATGACGGTAGCAATGAATGTACCATAGGCAGAAATGCTATATAATGATTCAAACTACTATTGCAAAACTACTCAGCAAGCAATGCATTGACATGGGGAGCAAAAAGCATGTGAAAAGTTGAATGGCATAGAAGACACTAACCAGACACCAAAATTTGCCAAAATATCAGTTTCCACAATTTTCCCATTTCACCCCCCCCCCCCCCCCCATGGGAAAGCCGTATGCCAAATTTCAACTCGATAGAACCGAGCTTCTGACCTATTCGTGTCACATGGTTTTTAGATTTTTACCTCTGCTGACCTCAGATGACTTGAACTGACTCCAATACAATAGGGATCATGCCTCACTCATCATGGGGAGCCCATATACCAAGGGTGAGCTTGATCCATCCAGGTGAGGTAATAAGGTTATGTGTGTCCACAAGCTAAACTGGTCAAAATATCAGTTTTCTACATTCTCTCCAATTTTTTACCAAAGGTGACCTCTGTTCTACACCAAACAAACAATAGGGTTCTTGTACCCCAATGAGAGAGCAGTATGCTGAATTTCGCTTGATCTAACCAAGCACTATGGACTTATCGTGTCCACATGGGTTTTAGTCTTTGACCCGTGCTGACCTCAGATGACCTTTGATCTGGACCCCCAAAAACAATGGGGATTATGTACTCATCATGGGAAAACCCAACACCTAGTATTAGCTCAATCCATCCAGGTGGGACCAAGTATCGTGTACACAAAGCCAGGTTGGCTCACACACACGCACACACAAGACACACACCACTGTCATGACTGACATTAGATTCATGGACTGGTAAGGAATGAAAAATGATACACTGTTAGAATTCATTATTATACCATACTAGAATGCAGTGTTTCTCCCATATATGTGAAAGAAAAAACACTTTATTAGAATAAATTATTAGACAATATTCGCCCGTCTGCTCTAACCCCGTGCAGTCACACCGTGCACTTAACCCGGTTAATGCACGTTCAGCTGACCTAATTCAGCCAATCAGTGGCGAGTATTTACAGCAAGTAGGAGGACTATAATATACTAAGTGTTTCTCATATGTTCGCCTGGATCCATTCCTTCTCAATATGCCAGTTTGTTGTTGTAAGTGTGCATGCTCACCACTGACAGTTCGGGGGGGTAGACGAGATTCCCCTGATAGCAATATCGTTACGGATTATTTGAAAACGTCACCAATATTGAAACGCAAACCAATTCATCCTGTGTGTTCGGATGTTATTGTGATAAGTATGGGGGAAATCTGTGATGAAGTTTTGTGTTGGCAGCATTTGTAATTTTCAGCAGAGGAGTTTCGAAAGATCTTTCTGTGCATTGTACATTCAACGTTCGACTGCTAGTCGATCCCTCATGAAAACCTGCGGACACAATATAACTCCTAACTGCTTGCTTGATTTGTTACATCATGCATAGTGTGAATCACTGTCCTAATACAAGGCGAGTTTTTTTTTTTTTTTACATTCTACAGTCCGTCTCGATCGGAATGACCCTACAAAGGACAGAAGCCTAGAACTCACCCAGGGTAGGGGTCTGGGACATTGAAAGCTACATGAGGATGTGATCGGGGTACCACTCATAGGACTCTCTGGTCAGTTTACCGTACATCTTCATATCAGCTGCATTCTCGTGGTGGCTTTTATCGGCCTAGAAAAAAAAAATATAAAAATCAACTCTCTCTAACTGATCTTGTAGGTGTAATCTGTGTCAAGGGACAGGAGAGTCGTGCACCCGATTATGCTAGCAACAACTGCCGAGTGAAACGCTCGATTGAGAACAGGAAAGGAAGATTTGGGTACAAAAACTTTTGATATCTCCTGATTTTTCAGGATGCATTTCTAGACAACATGGGAGACAAAATCACACACAAAAAAAAATCATTGTCCCTGAATTCCCTGAATCAGGACTCTGTTCCATGATTATATCTATTTGCAACATCCTTTTCTTTTTTACAATCTTTGCATGAATTTGCAAGAGACGTATCCTGAGGGGGGAGGGAATGTATAAGTGGACAGGGCGGCAATTATTTATTCATCCATCTAACTCATCAACCCTTCTCTGTGGTAAAATAAAATTTATGAAACATTGCAAGGTTTTGGCCATATGTGACGATCCTGGACTTCTTTCAATACCCCAACTGGGACACCCAGTCCGGCTTCTGGGGTGACGACTATTAGCAAGAGGAGATTTTTCCTATTGCCATGAGATGGCTAACAATGCAACCAGGCGGTAAACCTTTGTATCCCCAGGAGGATGAGCTGGGCCAGCAGATTGCATATGGTAGAAATAGCCAAGGATGGACTGATAGTTTAAAGAAAGGAGGTGTGGGAGAGGGGAGTGAGGGGAGTGGGGGGAGTGAGGGAGTGTATAAGACGGCGTGGGGAGGGGGGGAATTAGTTAGAAATGCATTTCCCATTGTACCAATTGGTGAATTTACCCACCAATCCCTGAAAACCATGACCTCTGAGATGGACGATCTATAGAAACAAAACCTTTTCAATTGGTAAGAGGACAGAAAACCTAGAGGCCATTTTCGCATGTGCGCTTGAAAAAGAGTGCCAAGTATCCTTATATCAGGGGTTCCAACCTGTGGTACGCGTAACACCAGTGGAATTGGGACTTTCACGGCGTACGCGGGGGGGGGGGGGGAACACAGTGTGCTCCGAATGATGCTAAAATTGCCACCAGATTGGTATAAGGTACTTGATTATCGAAAAATTACAAAAAAAGTCACTCACCACATGGACCCCTCCTCCAGGGACGACTATACTGGAGGCCAGGCCCCCACTTTTTTTTCAGAATCTTGGAAAACTAGCCATGCCGTACAGTGGTACTTAGTGGCATCACGGAAAATGTTAATGGTACGCAAGGTGGAAAAGGTTGGGATCCTCTGCTTACATGTTTCCAGGCCGCATATGGGCCTTAAAAGAATGCATTTTCTGCTATACTGATTGGCTGGATCATCCACCCAATACCATGTGCCTCCCCATCCTCAACTGACAATACTGACCTGATGACTTCAGTGATGACCTCTCATTTGGTATAGGTGCGGAGACAAATCTAGCTGCCATCATGCAGCCATTGGTGGCTGGGGAGGTCGTACGGATAACTCAGGACTGGTTTCTCCCATTCACAGTGAATCTTCTTTTTCAGCTGGGAGGGAGGGAAATAAGAAAATAATGAAGACTGTGTTCAGACTGTTATGATTGGTGAGCAGATGTCGGTTCATAACCTAATCTTGTGCGATACACAATTTCCAAAGCCAAGACCATTGCGTATTATCAGTAGCGGATACTGAGGGGGGTTCGGGGCTCCGCCCCCCCCAGTGTTTTTGGGGTGTTTTCTCTTAGATGTGCTGTTTTTTTTTCGATAATTATATTTACATTATAGATTTTTTATGTTCATATGTAGGATCCAGTACGGCGTCTGGGGAGTCGGACCCCCTTCCCACACACCACACAATTCCCTCGCTATGTGATGTCATCTGTGATGGAATGTCCCTACATAGGAACAGGACCTCACAAGATGTACAGGACCAAAAAAACTTTTGTAATTTTTCTCGTGCAGGGCGGCATTTGCCCCTGTGGAATTCTATCCCAGAATAAATTGTTTAAATAACGTTTTGAGACACGTTATTTGTGTAAGGGATGGGTTGAGGTGTTACACATCATGGATAATGTGATACATTATCTGTCACATATAGGACATCTTTCATGTGAACTCCGAAAATTTGGCCGCACTTCGCGCACATTGACGGCTCTCGTTAACTATTGTACATCCACCTCATCTGAAGGTCATATATTCCACCACGCGGGGTCAGTGGTCAGTATTGAACCTACGAATATGTCCAAAAACAGTAGGAGGGGAATAACATGTTTGGTCAAAATTGGGGGACCAAATGCAATAGCATCCCTCTCAACCGTGAGGTGGATGGCCCCCCCCCACATGATAGACGCTCAAGAGCATGCACTCCATCGGGAGCCCCCCCCCTTCCACCATGACAGACCTGAGGGGTATGCGCAAAAACAGAGGGGTGGGTGAGTGCGGATAGTTCGTCGGTCAACTCAGGGGCAGATCCCAAAAATTCGGGCAAAAAAGAGAAGAAATTCGATAATTTTTTTTGAAAAGACAGTGAATGAAACATGGTATAGATGTTGTGGGGGTAGGGTGGGTGAAAAAAGGACTGCAGTTTTTCGCTGGGGCCAAGTTGGACCCCTCCCTTTTGGAAAGTCGGGATCCGCTCCTGATGAGGACAAATACGCGAAACGATGACCTGTTGGTCTGGTGCTAATGAAACACGATGTGTCAAAACCGTGGGAGTTCCACATCGACAGTGCACTGTTAATGTCGAAGCACATTGATCACCTGTGCGATGCCTATGATTTGTAAATTTGCATTTCAGCAGGTCCGAAAATACCCTACTACAGGAGGCTGCAAAACAACTTGCTGCTTCCTTCATTTGTGGAGCAGATCAGACACTGTAATCACTTTTATTGGGGCTGCCGAATGTGCAAATAAATCGTTCCAGTGTATACAAAAAGCTGCTAAAGTGTCCACTCTTATACACACAAAACCGGGAACTCGGATAATGGTCCGTCTGTGCCCAACTCCACAGGGCTTCCAGTAGTCGACAGAATAAGTCCACAAAATATAGGGCTTACCAATCTGAAACTCTAATGCCTTACAACCCACCACGTCCTTTCTATCCTCTAAGGCTCAGTACTTACATCTTTTCTCTGGCAACTACTCCACTGTGGGCGACAGAGAATCCCGTTCTGAGATTTTTGGTAGTAGGCGCTACGTAAGTGCTATCTATTATTATTATATTATTATATTATTATAGGGTCAACACCAGAGAGTGGCTGAGCCCAATTGCTTACAGATTCTATGACCATCACTGATGGCTCCTTGATAGGCATGCGCCACCTAAACACAAACCGTTACGATACGACATCACAGCCACAGTTACAGATGCACCCCACAAGGCCAAACAAGAAAAACGAAAGGCAGAACATAAACAGTCAATAATAAGATGTGATTGGCTGGTCAGGTCATGTGATCATTCACGGAACTGACAGGACTTGAGGAACATAGTCTGTTAGATGAGGCCATGCTTCATACAAAGCATGCAACATTGACCTCATTGCCACGCGCGGCCTCTGACGGCAACAGCTAAAAGACATGCAGAGAAAAAAAAAAGAGGCCAAAAAGACTTGGTGATTCTTGACTGCCACCTCACATAACAAGGCTAACTAAGCACTGTAACTTCATGTACTCATACTGGGAAGCCACATAGGAGTTTGAGCTTCATCAACCCAGTTGAGGGAAGGTCATGTACCAGGCATTTGGAATGACTTCTAGCCTCTGTGGGATTTGTGACCTGACCTGACCCCAGTCATCAGGGATCAGTTACTCTTATGAGGAACCCACATACTAAGCATGGGTTCATTCCATCCAGGTGGGGTAGAGTAATCGTGTCAACAAGCTAAAAGTTGACGAATATTCTTTTCTACAATTTACCATGCCCCCAGGAACGATCACCGGTCTACACTGAAAAACAATATGTTTAGGTACTCCCCATAGGTAGTGGAATACTAAATTTGTCTTGATATTACAAGGCATTCTGGACTTATTGTGTGAACAAGGATTCTGATCTTGTCCTCTGATGACCTTGGATAACCAAAATATCCAAATCAATCTAATCAATTTCTCAATTTCTCAAGAATGAGCCCTGGTTTACCTAGAAACAATAGGGTTCGTGTAACTCTCTGTGGATACGAGCTGGATCAAAACAGGTATTCCGAACTTGTGTCTTAACAAAAGATTTCAAGTTGACCCGAAAACAATAGGGACGTGTACTATATGGGGAACCACACATCATTCATCCAGCTGAGTTCAAGTTAGTATATAACATGCTAGGCCTCACACAAAAATACACACTGTCCATAGCCCATAAATTCCCCTTGACTTTGGCAAGGAATCAAAAACCACTTGTTGACCAGGTTTACGTTCGAGTCAACATGGAAAATATCTGATACCAAACAATCAAACACCACAGAATGAACCAGCGATTGTTGTGTAGTTGATCTGATCAGTTGATTACACTTGAGAATGCAACAGTTGCCACAAATTCTAAATTGGGAGGAGGAGTTGTCTTGATCTGGGCAAGCTGAAAGGGGGCCACAAATTTCTGAGGTAATCAACAAAACTAATCAAACAATATGATTATCAACTTGGTCTCACTTCCTCTTCTGGTAGCACTAGCTCAGTCACCCTTCCCTAACTGGGACAGAAACCGGGATACCCTCTTTGATTCAGATGAGGAATCTGTGGAACCACTCGGGGGTCAGTGCAGCTTTCGAGGGGTCCTCTTCTGGGACTGGTTTACCTGCCGAATGAGAATTAGATTAAATGGGTGGAACGTTGGCTCTGGGGTTGCAAGTTAACAGTAATGGTGCTCACAAATAATTAGGGGAAGTATGGTTTGCTCATGAATAACTTCAGCAAGTCCAAGTAACCCTAGTTCAGCTGATCCTCATTGTGACCAAGCACTGGCTATGTCATCATTGGCATGTACTCACTTCAGAGGAACCACATACCAATACAAGAATCATCCCTCCAGGTTAAGGTTTAGTTATGTGTTAAACGCTGAAGTTGGGCAAAAAAAAAAAAATCTCATAATTCCTGCTAAACATTGCACCCCAGCCAACCGCCCACACCAGGAACAATTGGGTTCATTTCCCCTCATGCAGTAAGGAAGTGCACTTGAAGCATTATTGACTCATCATGTTAACAACGTTTTCATACTCTGACCTCTCTTGACCTTAACTGTAGAGGACATTTGGCTTTTCCACATAATGACCCTTCTTCCCCCTTAATCAGCTTAAAGGCAAAGATGTCCATGTGCCGATGAACATTGGTGGTCCAAAGTTTGTCACATCGCGTCAAAAACAAAACATTTGACACCAAAAAGGCAAACGTTTTACGTGGACAGACAGCTAGCTTACTGTGCCCTGGCGTTTGAGCTCCAATCGGGTCTTGGTCTCCCCATAGATGGTTTTTACTAACAAATTTCAACTTGAACTGCCCAGGCATTCTGGGCTCATTTTGATGTTTTCAGACTTCATTTCCACAATTTTCCTAATTCCACCAAACTGACCCCCATCGAAATCAAAAAACTGATAGTGGTGCTATACTTTCCATGGGAATATTTTCATACTAAACTTCAGCTTCATTGGCCTGAGCATTCTGGATCTATCGTGTTCACAAGTTTTTTCATACTTTGAGCTCCTTGCCTTAAGATGACCTCTGACCTTACGTACTCCTTATGATGAATCCACATACCAAGTTGGCGCTTGTTCCATCAAATGGGGTCAAGTTTGACCAAAATATCATTTTTTCCCCACTCTTCACCACTTCAAACCCAGTCTACATGAAAAATGATAGTTTCCTTTAAGGACTCATCGAAAGCTTGTGTAATGATTTCAGCTTGCATGACCAATACTTTTGGACTTATTGTGTTCCAAGGTTTCCAGACTTTGACCTCAATGACTTTTAACCTTACCCCAAAACAATGGGGACATGTAACCCATTCTAGGAACCGACATCCAAGTTAAACTTGATCCATTTGGGTAGGTCAAGTTTATTATGTTCAAATGCATAATTTGTGCCAAATATCATTTTATTACCCAAAATGACCCACACCCAACACTGAAAACAATATTTCGCGCCCAAGTAACGCTGCAGTCACACTTCACTAGCAGACCAAGCATTTTGGACTCATCATGTTGCACAAGGCTTTTAGACTTTTAGCTCTATTGACCTCAGATGTACTTCGACCTGACTCCCAATATATGGATCATCCTGGACATAACAAGTATGAGCTTGATCCCATTCAGGTGGGGTTCGAGTTGTCACAAGCCAAATTTCAATTTTCCTCAATCTTACCATAATTAGCTAACTCCACAACAAAAACGAAAGGGTCCTTGTACTCCCGCATAAGAAAGCTGCATACCAAACTTCAACTAGAGCAGAACAAGCATTCAAGTTCACAAGGTTTCCAGACAACCTCTTTTGACCTTGACCCGACCCAAATCAAGAGGGTTCATGGACTCGAATGGCAAGATATAAGGAAGAAGAAGAATTGGTTACAAAAGAAGAGAGGGGCCATGAAATCTGACAGTTATTTTGGTCATGTCGTTTAGTAACAGTATCTCCAAACTATGGATGTGGTCTGGTTTTCGGCAAATCCTTTTTTCAACCATGCCCTTTTGAATTGAATCGATTCTATGCCCACTGCACCCACTTTAAGTACCCCAGAGCATTGACAGGTTTTCAAGGACCACTGCCGGCTTGGACCACAAGAGGTTATATCGTGGAGAATGGGAAACTTTATCTATAGGTCCAAACCCCATTTCAATAAGATGTTCCTATGTGGAGCAATTGGCCTCCAAGGTTTGGACCATTATGCAGATAAATGGGGAGTGCAATAATGGATGACGTGTCATGTTTTTCATTGTTTCATTTTTGTTGAATAAGTCAACATTTAGCAGAAGTTTTGTTGTCTTTCTCTCCCCCAAAGTAACCATCAACACCTACCAACCCACTTACAGCAATCCTCTCCCATAGACAAATGCTTTTCAAAATGTATGAATTTCAATAGAAAACAAAGGTTGTTTGCAGAGTTGTGCAAGTATGACATAATTTATTAATTGCATTATGGGGTGCTTTTCGATCTTGCACAATACACATGCACAAACTTCAAAGGACCGTAGTTGTAACGGGGAGGAAATCGTAGAACTTTGGGTTTAGACTGACAGCATTCAGTTTGTCTCCAAATAACATATTGGCCCCCTATTCATAATTTATACCGGCGTTGTCCTTTAAATGCTATATAATGTTATCTATTACAGGGTTCTCACACTTTTTCCCACCCCACATTCCATAACTTTCCATGACTCACAGCTGGCCAAATTGAGGAAAAAATTGCATGTGCACTCAGTCACCAAACTATCAGAATGTATAATACATTGAACAGCACTCTTATCGGTTGAAATTCAATGACTGTCCATGACTTCCAAGGCCTGGGAAGAGACAAGAGTTCCTGGGTCTATTCAGGTTTCCCATGCTGCGTATGAGCTCTGTATTACCTGGCAGTAGCTCCTCCCCTAGTAGAGCGGACCTCTGCTCTGAGCTCAGGGAGAACCTGCTGTACTTCTCCTCCTCCTTGGGGGCCTCAGCATCTGGGAACTCGTGAAGAGGGCGGAAACCGTGAGGCACAGCTGGCGGGGGAAAGACCTGTCAATCAAATGAAAATTGATTGATCGGTTTGACTGATATGGATTGATTAATTGATCGGATAATGTTCAATGACAGATCCAGTCCTATTCATTTAGGGGAGATGAGGTCCCCATCACTACCATCATCATCATCATCATCATAATCATCATCCAGTTTAACGTCACGGTTTCACTTCAAGTGGGTTGGATGGTTCATGGCTGTACGTGCTACACTATGCCATCGATTACGCTCGGTGGGGAGTATCTGAGAGATTCCAAACTCCCAGGTCTTCATTGAAGCAACTGCGCCAAGTCCTTTTTCTGTCTACCCATTCTCCCTCTTCCTTCAATAGTGCACTCTTCTATCCTGCCAGTCCGGATATCGCTACGTTTGACATGTCCATACCATCTTGGCCTCATACTTCGTAGCTATGAGCCCAAGTTCAAACTGATTCTATCCTCAGCTGAGACACCACACATCCACCTCAGCAGACTTCCATTGTAGTCTGGCAAGATCCTCTTTGTGGACAGGCCAACCTTCACCACCATAGCAGAGTGCACTATGGATATACATCTGATAAACCCCTAGGGTATTGGGGGAATGCAATGTTATTGACGAGTGCATTGCATTTTCAAGAGTATTTACCTTCACTGGGAGAATGTTCCAACTTAGATCTGAGTGGAATTATCCCCCGCTGTCTTTTTGTCATTGCCTAGAATTTTGCTATGCCAGGGATAAGCCTAGGACAGGTCATAATAAACTGACTGGGTGTCAAGAGTTTGAAAGGGATATTAAAGTCTTCGGCAGGCTAATGATTATTTTCTTTTTTGGCGGTCGAACAAGGTGGCCGTAGTTTGTTTTGTTTGTATACAGGCCTATGCGTAGGGCAAGGACGAGTACTGCGCGTGGGTGGGGTGTATTACGTAATTTATAGTTGCATTGCGTAATTGTTTTGCAGAAGGATTAAGTAGCCTGTCGTGTTGTATAGCGCGAAGGCATTAGAAAAGAAAGTTATGCGTGAGAGCAGCGTCATTGTCCTGTGGAGATACACCTTGGAAAAATTGTTTTGGCGCACCACTCCTTCGTGAATCTTGGTCGCGTAACGTGTCCTTTTTGTAACAGTCTGACAGCGGTCGTTTTATAACAGTTGGGAAAGGCTGCCTCGTTTGCCAAAATCGCTTTCAAGGGCTATAGTTTTGAGCAAGGGCGCGATTCATTGCGAGGTTAGTTGGAGCATATTAATATGAGGGAGTTCTTTTGCTGGTGTGAACTCTGGACGCTGGTCTAGACAGTCTCCGTTACGACCCGACGGAAGCCATTTTAAACCATCAAATGGTGAGTTACTAGCACTCCACTTTCTTTAGGAAATGTAAAATTTTGGAAGTGCATTTTATATGCATATGCATGTAGTGATTCGTTATTATTTTAAAGATGTGAGTAGAAATATAGGAAAGAGAGGTGATGTGTAATTTGTCCCCTTAAGTGCAGTATTATTCGTCCCATAAATATAGTACTATAAGTGTCCTATAAGCATTGTAACGAAATGTTTTTGCATGTATAGTAAGACCCATGTAACGAGATCGGTATAGGCTTACGCTACTAAGATGCTGTTCTCTGAATACCGTAATTTTTGGTGACACAAGATTAATTTTGGAATGTCGAATTGGCAATCGTGAGTATGTGTACTAACTGGGGCCTCAGTTTTGTTATAGTTTTGACAAGTATCCCATCATTATCGTTGTTGTGTTTCCAGGCTTTCAACTCTGGGCTGGGACACGGGTGACGTCGCTCGCTCGATCTCACTGGGTATTTGGTCTTCGTTCCACGGTCTTCAGGTCGTATCCCGTAGAGGTTTGAGACCCGTATCGTCAGGAAACGCATATATAGATTTATACTTTACAACACTGACTTTTGTCATATTTCTGAAATTAACAGACATTTTGGTTAACTGGTACTTCCCAATCCAGGAATCCATAAATTGACATTATCACAGCCTACAGGTGGCTTTCTGATTATATATATATATATGACATTCTGGAGTTTTTCAGTGACTGGCTTTGAACGTTGCACCATACCTGTAATTTGTCGGTAAATGAATTTCAATAGTTGTTAAAGTAATTTGACATTATTATTAACATATCGCAATAATTGATAGACAAGTGATATAAGATATAGTAACGCAATATAATATAGTGATGAGAATCAATAAGACCGACTAATACTTTTCATAGGAGTAACGTATTTTAGCGTGTTAAGGTAAATTTGAACGTGAAATTAATTGAATAATTTTTGGTAAGCTGTGATGCATCACGTAAGTTAGGTATTTTGGTAATTGAATTGTTAACTGAAAAAGAGAGCCAAAGACCAAAAAAATATACTGTTTCTGTTTTATTATTGTTGTAGAAGGGCCCTAGTATACAAGAGGGACTGTTTTCTTTAGGTTACCCGTGACACTGGGGGGAAGCACAATGCCCACATCTGCAGTATCCAATCTATTTCACTTACTCAACTCACCCCATTTTGCACTTTCCACACCCATCCCGCGCCATTGAACCTGCAAGATGGTGATTTTCAGCGATAAAAAATCGATGAAATCTTAGCCAAGATGCTCATGAAAACGTTCAACTGGCAAAATAAGAAGGACGATAGAGTTAGAGTTGCCAACCCGGACTACTGTAAAAAAATTGGCGCGGGGTGGGGTGCAAAGTGCAATATGGGGTAAGTATTCATAGATCACAGATTCACAAAACAGTGAGTTTTGTGAAATCCATTTGCTGTACATTCATTACTTTGGGAACATTGATTGGATGGAGAATATTCATATGGTGGAATCCTACTTATATGAATTTGGATGACAAGTCATTTATTAGACAAACCAGTTACGGCTATATGTAATAAACAGCAAATGCGAAGTAGATACGACATCAATGATGACTTTCTTTTTAGTAAGCTATGCCCTTGATTTATTCTTCAAAAATTGTGGGCGAATTATGTAGCTTTCTGGCTCGTTTCGCACTGTTTTGCATTGTGGTTTCAGGGTCGTTCATGAGGACTATGTCCATCCTCGACCCTTCCCACTAACCTAAACTATCATGTAGGTGGAGAGTTTCACTATTTACATATTATTTGATGGTGTGTTGTATGAGATTGATTGAAGTTTCTAATCGTGTACCCAAATTGTTTGATTCAATATTAGCTTTTGATAGTAATTCACACCCAAATTTTGCTACCTCCTGGTCTAGCTAGATGTCCACTACCTCCTTCCAGTTGTAGGCACTGGATCACAATTCTCTACTGCAGTACCTATGTGGAGTACCACACACTATGTGAAACACTTCCCCTTCCCATCCACACCCCCACCTAACCCACCCCGGGATTGAGCTTAAAGCGTGCTACAACCTAGGGAATGAGAACCATCAAATGCTGTGTTATATAGGTGCAGCAGAGGTTTCATTGCTGTATACCAGGAACACTAGGTGCCACTATGGATACACGATAGGGTGCCCACTCCATTTTAATATCCTGGTTAACATTGGCAGTGCCAGTGGCCTTTATCCAGTTGTGGCCCACTGGATTGTTTTCCCTACTCAAATGCTTGTGCAGAGCACCGTGCAAAATAGCAGTAGGTCCGTCATCAGTGATTGGTTATGACCCGACCATGAAAATAAATCCTATAGATTGAGCAGATCTGTTATCATTTTCACACAAACCACACCCCTTGGACACATGCACTTATGGCACAGCTTCGAATCAGTTGCTGAGAGACGGTGTGATACCACCGACAGGGAGATACAGTAGGAGTATACCAGCTACAATGACAATGTGCACAATATTACACATCATGCAAGAATAAAATCCAAATCTGCCTCCAGTTCTGGATTTTCACCTATTACTGATGCTTTTAGTTTAACAGCTGGTGTGAAGCCTTCTAAGCTTCCTTTACTGGGGCCGTGGATAGGGGAAGAGCAAAACATCTAAAGTGGCTTTGTCCATACAGACCACACAAAATTGATAACGAACAATGTTTTAACATTAATATATTAATATTCTATTATTTCATATAATCTTTAATTTATTGTGAATTATGCATTTCCAAATAATGACAATTATTATTCATAATTGATAATAATTAAAAAAAAAAAATTATGGGAATTTGGTAAATATGCAGAACTGTGGGGACAGTGGTCGCATAAGGTGCGCCAATTGCGGGATTCGCGCACTTCCTCTCCTGTTCCGCCAGACTTTGCAATGGATTCATATGAGGGAAATTCCCGCACTTTTTGGATGGAGATGTGCACATACACCAAAACAAAACAACACACATGAAGCCCAGTACTCATTAATGGCACATAAAAAATATATCCATTCATTCATAAGTTGGGAAACTTGCACGAGCAAGACCACAGAAGTCATATGCCTAATGTAGAAGAGCCTTGGTATACATGATGACGACCAGTCCTCGGCACTACACACAGCTAGCGCAATACTCGGACCCAAAGCACCCCATTTGCTGCAAGTAAACAACCAATAGCTGCTTCTAGTTCGAAGTGTATATTTCCAGAGTATTTACCAATGTTGTCATTCACGATCTCAGCCTTCCAATACAATCATGTGCATAGGTATACTATCACTATATTGTGTTGAGTACACTGTAGGCTAGTCAAAGCTAGGCCACGTGTGTGGTTGGCGGTGGGGCTTGTTACATTTGGCACACAGGCCCGCTAAGTCTGAAAGTATTCAAACTAATTTTACATATGATGGATTCATGCTAGACTTGCTTGGTGGGGACAGGTTTGGCTGGCTTTGGGAAATTGGCTCACCGCTCGAGATGAGTGATGATACAGCTATGCCGGCACATTGAACTAATTTGGAGCTGAGCCTGAGGGGCAAAAGTATGATCCAGCGCAGACCATAGGCTTAGTTTTGTTTGGGTCAGTTGCAAATGATCGCCGTCACAGAGGGTGTAATAGACTGGGATGGGGTGGGGGGTGCATAGAGTGGCTGATTTTTCTTTAGTTTTCTGAAAGGGGAGTAGGTAGATTGGAAGGTCATAGGCCTCATGACCTTGTTTTTTATTCAAAAACATAAATGCATTTCTGCTGTAGTGCTGTTTTTTAATAATCCCAAGAGAAACAATCATGCATACAGTTGTTCATCAAAATCGGGCTTGTGTTGGCGATACCCCTTAAAAATATCAATCGCAAACTGCGATGGCACTGCATTATGGGCAGCTGACACCCAATCAACAAATTTTAGAAATCCCCCCCACTTTTGTCAGTTCCCCCCCAATTTTTTCTTGAAGGGGGGAATTTCCCCCCCAAAATATAAATCCTAGCACCAACACTGGTGTGGACTTACCACCTCTCTTTGGGGCCGTCCAGCCGAAGTTGTTCTCTGCTGAATCATCTCCGCCCAGTACCGTATCATACATGGTCATGTCATCCACGGAATAAACGTCCTCATCTCGATCTTCAAAGGCACCGATGCCAAAAGCCTGACAGAGTGGGTAAAATATATCCCTAACACATGCATGAAATAAGTAACAGTATGGAAGAGGACCAGGTATGTTTTCATGATTCAATTCATACCCCTTTTGGTTCAACACCTATGGCCTCTCATGTGCCTTTTCTCTATTCTGCTGTCTATGTATGGGACCAAGCCCAACTCAGAATCAATTATACAGAAGCAATATAATAGCTAAGAAAAAAGTTCATACGATGTTCCATACAGAGTGTATTATGCAAGATCGAAGATCATTGGCAATTATGTGTTAATTCCACTTTGTAGAATGATTAGTCACTGGAGTGATGGGGAAAAATCTTGTCTATACTCCCGAGCAGTTAAGTGATAAGCATGCACACTTGAAAGTCTCATTGTGGAATAACTCCCAATTCTTTGCCTCTCATGATAGACAGGGAATACCCAGGGCACATTCTACATCCCCCCCCCCACCTGCCCCATCCACAGGGGGAACCCAGATTCTGAGAGAGAGAGAGAGCTCTGTATGCTACAAAAGTGCTCTCACACGGTAAACAGATATGGGAGTAATGAAATCAGCTGCTTAGAAGGACTTGAAGTGAGCACTGCAATTACAGCAATCGTATGTTCTGTCGAGGTGAGTGTCTGTGAAAGGGCAAATGTGACAATAGTTGAGCTTCGGTTGGCTAAAACGATTGCAAATTTGCACCGAGTAGCCCCCCCAAATGTTGATTAGGAATAATAATAATGATTCAATTTCTAATTGGGTATTGGTGTTAAAATGACTATCTGTCAACAGCAGCTGCTTACCAGAGCCTGAGATTCCCTCTGCTTCCCTTTGATTGACCACTAAGCCCAGAAGGGATGGCGGTATCCTGCCTGATGCCCTGACTAAACTCCCTATTCTTTGCCTCTCATGATAACAGGGAATACCCAGGGCACATTCTACATCCCCCCCCACCGGCCCCATCCACAGGGCGCCGAACCAGATTCTGAGAGAGAGAGCTTGGCTATGCTAAACAAAAGTGGCTCCAGGTCACAGATTCATCATTCATCATTCATTCATTCATTCATTCATTCATTCATCAGTTCAGTGAAATAAATATTACATCAAGATTATAAGGTGAATATATATATTAAACAAACAAATATAAGCTTGATAATATCGAGTTAGTTGGAATGTATACACGGAAATGAAGGGCAGCCCAGAAAAAAGTATAAATAAATTATACTAGGTCTGGCCACCAACCCTAGAGAAGAGAGAAAAAAAAAAAACCAACAACAACAACAACAACAACAAAACACATCAACAGCACATAGAAGTAAGAAAAAAAAAACACAGAGGGCGGGGGAGGAAGATATATTAAGAAGCTACACTCATTGTTAATTTAGCGTTTGAGATTTTTCTTAAAGTTCCGCACCGGCTGACTCTTTTTATATCTAATGGCAGGGAGTCCATAAAACGTACACCTCTATAACTGGATTGAGCTTTTTACGAATCCTGTTCCTAATCATATTACGGAGATGATTAGCACTCCGTGTATAATGATCATTACATTAAAATTATACCTGATTGGATACTTCACTGTTATTGGAATCTATCCATCACTGTTTGGGCAGAAGATTCATTCATGAGACGTTAACATGAAAACTCCTAATTGCCGATTGTGAATGGTATGAATTGGCATTATATCGAGCTTGTCAAATACCTGATGATGACTCTAAGCCCACCTTACTAACCAGGCGAACAGCCCTCTTTTGAAGAATATGGATATTTGCAATCGCGCGGTATTTGCCGAAGCCCCAGACAATATTGGCGTAAGAAATATCGGTAAAATGAGAGCATTGTATAGCATAAGCAGGATCTTAGTAGAGAAGAAATTTACTAAGATCCTTTCTTATGACACCAATAGACAGTGCTACCCAAAAAAAAACTAAAACTGCAAATCATTTTGATGTGACGTGTCCCTTGAGAGTTTTCAGATGGTATTCCCAGAAAATTTGTGTTCTTACCCCTTTATCACGTATTGTTTTTTTTTGAGTTCTATATCCATTACTCCCTTTCCTGTAGTATGGAAGATGATAACTCTGTTTTTTAAGCATTCATGTATAAGTTATTACTACACAACCAATTATAACGTTATTTATTTCAGTATTAACAGTGCTGCTCCTTTTAATTATCTTTGTGTGTTTGTACCAGAAATAGTTGTGTCTCTGCAAACATGTAAATTCAATATTTTTGACGCGCAGGTGATATCATTAACATAAATCCAAAAAAGTAACGGCCTAAATAGAGCTTGTGGGACTTCCACGATAAATTGTTGTAATTCAGAATTAATCTAATTAACACTAACATATTGAGAACGATACTTCATATAGTTAGAAATCCCCTCATAATGCCTATACCTCTAAAACCATAAATATAAATTTTATGAGCAAGATAGTATGATCAACGTCATCAAAAGCCTTGACAATCAAGGAAACGCCAATAGCGTACTCTCCGTTCTTCAAATGGCGAGTGTACCTCATCTACAACCGTAGCTATCCAATAGTCGCATGGTTCTTTCGAAAGCCATATTGCTTTCCGAAAGAATATTGTACTCGAATAGAAAACTAGTATCCTTTCATGCATTAATCTCTCCAAGACTTTTTGATAGTGCAGGAAAACTGAAATAAGGCCCTATAATTGCTAACTAAGCTAGGGTCACCTGATTTAAAGACTGGAATGACCTTAGCAACTCTTTAAGTGCGTTGTGGTGGAAAAATACCAGTATCTATGGAGAGATTGATGATTAGTGACTCTGCTGGTGAATCGATTAAACACTTGCCTTTAGAATATCTGTAGGAATCAGGTCCTGACCATGCTTCTCCCGTTGGGTAAATGGCCTTGATCACCCTTGTAACTTCATTACAATCAGCAGTGTTAAATACACTAGACTGTGGATAATTGTAATCAGTAAAAAATCAGAAAACTAGACATCAGTAGTATTATTCATTTTGATGCCAGCGATGGTCAACATTACGAAGTAATTATTGACGCATTGAAATCAAAATCAATCTAGATCATTTGTATTTCCTGCATCTATCATGATACCAGTAATGATGCAGACTTCTTTTTCTTTTGCAGTACTGTATTTAACCACTGCCCAGTTTCTGATGTTCCAACGTACGATCAATTTTAATCTCACGAAGTATTTTGTTTATCTTTTTCTTTAATCAATTATTCAATTTATTTTTATAAAGTGTATATTTCTGTTTACGGCTTCAGTACATTTTGCTATGTATTTCCTATACAAAGTATTTTTACGGACGGCTTTATAGACTCTAATTCTAATAGGCCAGGTGAAGCCATGGCTTACACTTTCCCGAATCCGCATTAGAAACCTTTTTTAGAGGGCAGTTTCTCTGAATTGAAGTTTCTAATTCATTAAGCCATTTACAGCAATGTCAACACTATCGTGGTTGTCATGACATCAGACCTCATAACATGCAAGTCTTGAACTACATCATTTATAGTGTTACTAATTGTAGACTCGTTTTCCCATTGTGCATCATTTGTTTTATTATCAACCTGCCTTGGCTTGGAAACCGTTAAACAGGAATTTGAAAATGATCACTGATATCATGCACTATAATAAAGATTCCAATTTATGGTTAGGTTATTTGTAAATATATGTGTCCAGTTACAGTTGCAGCACTGAAATGTAGTTGATTCTTGTTGGTTTATCTATAGTTTGAAAGAGCCATGGACTCCATCACGTTTACGAAATTGTGTACCAGTATGATCCTCTAAGTTTATCAAATTATTTTGAAATCACCCATAATATATACCCGCTTATTTTGTGGTAGCTACATGTTAGTTTACGATACAGTCCATTCCCTCAACAAAGAGGCCAAGTTTAGTATGGGGGGGCGATAAATAACACCAACAAGACAGTTATCATTTTTAGGTAGCCTGTATAAATAGTTTCAAAGTTGTATAGCTTGTCTGTGGCTAATGTCAGTTACACGATCAATATCGCTGATGACAGCGCACCCCTCCACCTCTTACCTGATCCCTATTTCTTTTAACAAATTTTACACCAGATATTAAAGATGGACTCGCTCGTTAGAAGTAACCAAGTTTCACTTATCCCATAAAAATGTCATCTAATCGATTGACGGTTATTATATTACATAGGCCTTCAGACAATGTTTTTGGGAGACTGCCACTGTTAATATGGAGTATATTCTCAGTATTACAATATAGGAAGTAATGAAATCAGCTGTTGATAACTTGACTAAGTGAGCCGTCACTCACATGGTCTGTCAAGGTAATAATGAAATCAGCTGTTGAGAACTTGACTAAGTGAGCACTGCAATCACATGGTCTGTCAAGGTAAATAAATGTCTGTGAGAGAGTAATTGTTACAAAAGCTAAGCTTCAATTAGGTCACTTGTTTCAGAAAACGATCACAAATCTGTACTGTTACGATCGAAAGTAGCCCCAAAATACTGAACAGGAATATTAATCATTTGATTTCTGATTGGGTAAGGGGGCATGATAGATATCTGACAAACAACAGCTGCTTACTGATCCCGAGATTCCTCTCTGCTTCCCTTTGATGGACTGGGATGCCCCAAAGGAGTTGAAGGGCCCCCCGAGGATGGAGGTATCCTGACTGATGCCCCTGTACCCAAGTCCCTTCTGGTCGCTCTTCATCTGGAAGAGGACTCCTCCACATCACTTGGACCAAAGAGGAAGTCCTGCATCGCATCTTCAATGCTCTCTGGTTCAGTCCGAGGGGCACCAGGCATGCCTTTGTTTTCTTCTAGTTTTCCTTTACAATTGAAAGCATGTTAATAACTCTTTGTAATTCAGGATGAACAACGTACTTTCTTTCAGACAGATAGAGAATAGATTGGGAAGACTTTGAGATTAGTTGGTAATTGACCATCCATACATTTGTGAGGTGCTCAAGAATTATAGTCCAAGTTTATCTAAGGGGATCATTTCAGCCATTCTGCTCCAATATTTCAAGCTAATCAGAGAATGGATCAGATAATCACAACAGTTGGTATATATACTGTACTATCAATAGCTATTGGTACATAATATGGGATATTCGGGAATTTGAGGTCAAACGCCATCCATGGGAAAAATTTGGCCATTTGGTCACACCACACATGGTTTCTACTCCTACAGAAGAGATGAGATGTTCAGGAAAGTTGGTCAATTTTGATTATTTTGGGGGTCAAACAAGCAGAACACTTCTTCTAGAATTGGCTCATCATGATTATTGGTCAGCAATTTTTATTCAAAGGTATAGTAACGGTATAAATACCATTACCAAATGGTACAGAGATTGCAGGTCAAAGGTTATCTAAGGGGTCACTGCAGTGATTTTGCAATAACAATCAAGATGCATTTCCCAAAGGTGACCATGAGTGTCGTTGGTCAATATTATCGTTGACCCACGTTACATACACTCAGGAAGGTAACATTTCTATGGTTTGCAGAAGCACTTGAAAAATCTTTTTACTCTGCACATTCCTCACACCTGAACTGCTGCAAATTATTAGGTGAGCTACCATATCCATTGGCACAGCTCCTAAATTCTTTAGCATGATCCAACTTACATATACAACCCCAGCCACCTGGCTACATGACAGATGCTCAGACCACTAGCCCATACAGATGGTTTCCTTAATCATTTAGGTTCTGCGTAAAACGAGAAATATCTACAAATTCGAATGACGCTCACCCCTGGGTTTCTTCTTATATTTCCTCACTTTCGGGCCAACACCCTGCCCCTCTCTCCAGCCCATTTTATGGAGGATTTCAGTTCCAATGGACATACTGCAAAAAAGTTAAACAGGTGAAGAATTAATGGAAATTGTATAATGGTCCCTGGCAGTGACGGACACTTAAGGGTATTCGTCAGTTTTTCTAAGATTCCAAATCGCAAAATACACAGGAAACGCACTCAATAGTCAAGTAGGGTGTGTACAAACATATTATAGATCGATCAACTTTTCAAAATGATGAATTCAAGGTGGATTTCAAGATTTCCCAGGCCGTCCCGTCGCTGACAACCGATCCTAGAACCTGGCTAGAAAGCGGACATACTAAATTGCAGTACGTGGACTAATGTATGATCCATATGCAGTTACATACTAACAACGCTATGAAACTTGAAACAACAATATGCTACGATGAAGGTCACTGTCAAAAGCGAGTCCGAATCCCTCATTCGGCCATTTTGTGTAAGCACTCACTCGTAATCGGCCCATTTCGCTGGATAATTATTCTACTCTGATTAGTTCCGCGAAACTGTTCTATTATCGTGTTGCTAAGGTAACGTTCGATCGAAAAACAGTGTCCGCTTTTTTACCCAGGTGTCCGGGACTACCCAGGTATACTATACCGAATAGGAGAATAGCAAACTTCCTACTTCCTCAGTTGCACATTTCATTATTCCAATGCGAACTGCAGGCTACAGCCAAGCTGCACCAGCCTGGCTGTAACCAAGTTGTGATCTGAAGAGACATTGTCCTTTGGCAGCAACTGATGTCAAGATGAAAAAAAATTGTCCTAGTGCAATTTGGTATCAATATGGTATAATGTCACAATAGTATGTGAGTGTCAAAGTGGTTCTGTTATTCCTTGAGAGGATTTATTGTAGAGAAAACTTCACAACAAGCGAGAGTCCTGGAGTCAACAGGTTCTTAACAATAACAATGTTTCAGTTATCAGAGGACCCATTTTCTTGGCCTTAACCTATACACGTCAGAATATAAATATGTTCACACAGGTTAAAACACAAAGTAGTACTTCTCCACATACTGTAGTTTCAAAGAAACTCAAATAGAACATTCTGTTAATTAATCATTACACTCACCTTTCACAAAAACTGAGATAGATATGACCCACCCATCACTACAGAAATATGTGGATTTCCGAACTCTTGCAACACTTGCAAACACTCAGATTTTAAATCTGACCAAAAAATGTTTTTCATTGATATGGTACTACAGACTCCCTTTTGTCTGCAAAATGAGTATGGCAAGCTGGAGGAGGGGAGATGGGGATCGTTTTTTTTTGGTAGATGTTTATAGATACTTGATAGGATGCTAGGAGTTGGTGCATGGTCAAATATGGGGTCAGTGTGTGATTATATAATAATAGTGTGAAATATATCATATCAAGTACAAACTGACCCGACAAAGGAGAGGCCTCCATAAACAAAATTGAAATTCAGGAGCGACTGACCAGAAAGTATCCACTGCAACATTTTTGACAGCAGGCATATAACAAGGGCGACGCCCCCAGCCCCAGTGTCTCGCCTGGTTGCGGGAGCAGGGTCTACTTCATTCTTCACAATGCAAAAACAAATTACAAGGTATCCACTGGTAGACTTAAAGATTCATATTAGCATTTAACAGAAAAACAGCCTACTAATCAGTGACCTATTTCAAATGTGAAAGGACTAATTATTGACAATGTCTATTAGAGGAGTAAAAGTGTGATTAAAATTGCCTAAATTATGCCAATTTAGGCAACTGAACAAGTTTCACGAACAATCTGGCAAACTTTGAAATTATGCATAGGCGAGACAAAGTGTTCCACTATTTTGGTCATCAGTGGTGCTGGTGCTGCATTCTTTGACCCAGAAAACCCATGCTCAACAAGACTCACTTGGTGATAGTGATGAGGTCCCTCAAGGGTGCACTCCCAGGTATCGCGGACCTCTCATCACTGACAGTGTATTCTCTTCTCTGAGAAATGGCAAAACGGTTGGAAGTCTTCACTGTCCTCGGAGCTATACCAACTCTCCTAGGTCCTTGAGAAAACCAACAACAAATCTGCATATAACTGGAATAAAACTCACACAACATTTATTCATAATTCAAACAATAGATGCGAAATATCCTACTCTACGTGGATTAAACTAAACACCAGCTAGCAGGATGGGCACGTGAGTCGACGAGGGACGGCAGCGACCCACACTAGTTTTTATCAACACACACTCTAGCTAAATGAAGCTCATTCGACCCTCACAAATTCTCCAGATAACCTCAAACCAGCCTCAAATATTCAATTATATCTTTCCTAGTATAAAAGTAGGCCAAATGTTAGATACGTCCTTCTAGAAATGTTAAATTTTTGCAATTTGAGGGGTATAATGGTGGGGGGAGTTCAGTATCGATCCGGGCTCCAACAAACTCATGAGGCTCGAATTTGATTTCACGCGAGCCACATTCTAGCTACATCTCTGTCAGTTAGTATCATCACATGTATAACACACGAGTGCAAAAGCTGGGAACTTGTTTCACAATATTCATGAGGCATGTCACCAAATCTGAGTCCTCATCCTGTTCATGTGATCTTCTCCAACCCAGCGTTCAATATCGTTCAGTAACATACGGTATAACATCGTCGTCTATAAAGATCACTGAACAATTTTTTCCAATATACCGTGGACCATTTCTTTTTACAATGGACCCATCATTATTTTCGCCAGGTGGTTGCGAGACAATTTTGCCTCCTAAACAAAATAAAAATATTACAGAGGGTGTGGGACCTGGGAACGGTCTATTAGAATATTTTCTAACTATCATGTTTTAAGAGAGTATGATGTCAATGCAAAATCATTTCTGATGCACCTTGGAATTCACCAGAATTAATAGACTAATAACGCACATGAATGAGGGAGGCATTGTGTAAGTAGGAGGGGTTGAGAAGAGAAATATACTGACTTTTTGCCATTGATGTCAGCAAATAGCAGTGTGAATTTTTCAATGACATGGGTTTTGAGACGGTTCCCCATTTTCAAATGAAAAACAAACTTCAAAACTTGTCTCTCCATTTTTATGCCAGTGGCATTACCCTGGTCTGGGTGGCCCCAATTATCTTTGTCAGCAATATTTCACCATCCATCCATCTGTAAGACTTTTATATCAGGTATTCATGCTAGGGTTGGGCAGGGAACTGGATTCCAGAACTGACCTCCACTCCATCCTAATCTGGGATGAGTAAGGTATACACCTTCAGTCGCAGGGCCACTGTCAAAGTCCCATAGTCACTCGGTTCAAGCCTCCAAGGCTTCCTCTACCATGCTGACTGGCCACTTCCATCTCCTAAACAAATTTATGGTATATTGCGAGAGCAGGTTGAAGACCCACAAATGACGACATGTGGTGGACTGGTGGCTAGGAGGCTACCCCTGTTCAGTCAATAATAGTGACTGTCACATGTTGATCTATTTTTGGAAGGCAAAGTATTGTATGGCCTGATCACTGTTGGGCTGGGGCAGAGACTAAATTCCTTTCTGACTACTCACTTCATTGCCTCCTTGTCTCTCGATAGACATCTCCAATGTTAATTGTCGTGTGTTCCAATCTCAAGGAGGCGAGATATGGTGAAGGTTAGTTGCCTGATTTTTTTTTGAGAATATGAGCTCCTCCCACCACAGATGATTGGGTTCACGTGTCTCTGACAGTACGGGACCCAATGGGTTGGGACCCTTCCGCACCATGGATGGTTGGCCATGTAGCTCATGATGGTGCCGAATCGTATGTAATCTCCGGGGGCTGGGTGCCAGACCCAGGCCTTAGCATGCTTGGCCCAGGGTAGGCCACATGATTATAAGTGGGGTGGGGAGGGGTGTGTAGGGGGTTGGGGTGGGGGGAATGTGGCTATGTGATTCCAGGCATGTAAACCCATGAGTGAATGGCTTTGATAGAGTCAAAGGTATCCTTATGGTCATGTCTCAATTCAATGAATTTGTGTGACTCCAGAAGTACCCTATATGACCTGACCTGGCAATAAACCAGATGTGCTAACCACTCAACCATTTAATGTCCAGCTCTTGAAAAAAGAAAAATTGTAAGTAAAATCCACCTCTCATCCATAAAATCCTACAGCCTGCGGTCTCCCGTCACCCGCTGACCGTGATGAGATAAAGGCGGATGGGTTCCATCCTGTGTGAGGTGAAAAAATTGAATCATGTCGCGGTGTCACTTTACCATACTGATGAATTTTTTAAATGTCTTATATAAGTTTTCCTGCCAAGGAGTATGCTCCTACAAAAGAATGGTATATTAACTTTACTCTGTGAACCATTTCCATAGCCCTCCCCAAAATTAAAGAATTTTTTCCCCAAGCCTGGATTTTTTGCTCAAAATTCCTTTAATTTTGCAGGTCTGCCATTATTATGGGATCCCTGGTTGTTAATGCTTTTGCCAATTTTTACTATTTTGAACACCGCCGATAACCCCCGGAACCAGTAGTGTCTCTGAAATTTTAATCAAATCCGGTTTCATGTCCACGGTTAATCCAAATTAGCAGGTAAGCCAGTTCAATGTGTCAGCTCTAATAGAACTCTTCCACTTGGTACGGTTCCTCGTAGCAGCAGGATCCGATTCCAGTCCGGTTTAGATTTTTGTCCAAGCATACTAACCAGTTTTCCTTTGTCTACCACGGGGTGCTGTTCTAGCAATCCCCATGTAAGTATACACCTCCTATCCCGCCTTCACGATGTTGAACATGCCATACCAGCCAAGTCCTTACCTGTCAGGCTGTTCCGCAGGCGGGAAATTTTCAAATCATCATAATGCTGACAAGTCCATCCCTCGCCCTCTGGTTTCAGGCCACATACCATCCCAGCATGCAGACTCTTTGTGTGAAAAACTCGACCAATCGATATGATCGATGAGATTCGAAATGAAAATGTAACGTATTCAGGGGATAAATACGAGAGTGCCGATGTCGTTTGTTGCATTTAAGACGGCTGATGACGTCATCGTGGAGGCCTAAAAACCTGTTGGCGAGGCAAGGGTTTTTGCCTCTACATATGTCCTTCAGAGGACGTAAATGCAATGAAAGACCGAGGTTAACCTAATTTTTTATCGTCATTCAAATAACAAAACGCGAAAAGTATGGAAATGAGTTTTACGTCGTTTTTTTGTTCATAAACATTCTCCTAAATCGTGGCGGGACATCATAATGGCAAACCTCCGTACACCCATAGGCAAGTAACACAAGAGATATAGTTCGAATCAGTCACATAATATGCAAAGCACCCTACCCCTCGTTTGAATCGATACTGGTCTCAATTAAAAACTCTTTGCCATCAGATTGCAAGGAAACCATACAGGTATTTATGAATGACTCATCGAGCTATCAAGGCAAAGTTACAAGGGTCAGATGAGAGAATAATGTGGAAGTTTGAATGCCACAGATCCCATATCTGTCTCTAGTATTAGATATTACCCACACTGTCAGGCTTTGGAGTGACTTGCCTCTAGAATTGTTGATGCTGAGACCTAGTCGGTTCTCAGATCAAAATATTATGCCCACATAACATCTAAAAACAATAATTAGCAACAACTCACTTCAAGTGCCTAGTTTATTCTAGGCTCCCTCATGGAGATTGGGAAGAACCATGAGGTACGAATGTTACAAACTCAACAAATAAATGCCGCGCTCTTTTTACCTTCCTTGGCTTACCTTCCTTCGATCACAGATTGAATATCCTGCAGAAATCCCCGTTGAATGCCCCGTGGAATCGTCTTCTGCCCTGTCAATCTTTCACCAACCCCACCTGGTTCTCCATAAATCTCCACAGACCTGGGGTTTTTCGTGGGTTTCATCTTGAAAGCACAATGCAATTCATAGATACCAATTATGTTGATTGTGGATTATACCTTTGTCATTCCTTTATGATCTCATGCACATAGCCCCTGACCAATCTCAATTGTGTATTGAAGAATCGTTATCCAATGGAATGTCAGGCTAACAGATCTTCCGCTTGTGGCTAGGCGTCGGTGGGGCATGGGATAGATGGGGCATCGGAGTTGTGCACCGTAAGGCGTCTTCCACTTCATTTGTCTTGATATTTTCATCACAGTACATTGTTGTTTCACTTCACCATTAGTTCTAGCAAGCACTGGATGATTTCAATAAATGTCTAAGGAGAACAAACAGAGACCTTGTCACTGCTACAAAAAAACTTTGTCAAGGGTATATTTAGGGTGCTTATTAAATTTATCTATTTAGCATCTAAATTCCACAATTTTTTGAAGAGAACATGGTTATTGACAAACTCATACCTCCTAAATGAAACAAATCAGTGGAAGTTCCTTTTTTGTTCTCACCTCGCAACCCAAAAACTCGACTCGTCCCCAAAAATATTTTCACATATACACTTCACAGGGGCGTAGATTTTGTTTTGAGTGGGGGGATGATTTGCTAGAGACCATCTACGCGTAGCGCCACCATAGGTTGGCGTCGCATCGTAAACGAATTTTTGCTTTCCACAGCCTCCCCGACGCCCGGACGGCACTTGAGGGTTTTTTTTTTTTCAGCTGTGTTTTATACTCAGCCTTCAGGGATGAATCTATTATCTACGATTTGTGGATGGTTGAAGAGAATTGTTGCGTCTTTGGAAGCTATATAACATTTGATCATTTAAAATGACGCAAGAACTAATATGTAAGACAACATAACCTATTATGTTAATGAGGGCAGACCTCAAACACCTACATCAGTCACAGCCATACATCCAATTAAGTGATGGGACGATCAGAGTTACATGCGCATGGGCGTGTGACGGAGCATCCAGTTTCAAAATCGTCCAACACAGTTCGTCTTGTCGCCGATCCCGATATAATGTTTCGTTCATTTTCTTCTGCACAATAGTAACTGTCTAGTAGTTTTACGTTACCACACACAGCAACTGCGTTTAGGCACCTCTGTTTTCCGAACGATGTTCATCAGGAAGGACTGGGTGGCGATTATCAACCTCAATAATGCCAGGACTGTCGCTCACGTCTCGCACCACCACCTGCCGTTGGCTGAGGCACCTCAGAAGGGGGACTCTCTTCGTACTATCATGCAAATGGTATTAGCGGCATGAACGAGAGGAGGCATTTCCCCACTTCCACAGATTCTAGACGATGATTCAGCTATCGGACAACTCGTCGTCTCTATACGGTTTTTGAAAAAGATGCGTATTTTTGCTGGATTTAGCCCGCTTTGACGATCGTTGCGACATTTTAATAATTAACCTTAGCTTCTATCCATGGCCGACTCTATCCCACTATCTAGAATAGAATTCAGTACACAACTGCCCTACACTGCCCGTATAAGACACGAGTCTCGTTTGTTTCAAGTTATCAGGTGGGGCAGTGCAGCGGAACCATGGCAACCGGCCAGCCCGCTCGCGCTCAAAAAATCAAATCAGATAGATTATTTAGGACTGTCAGGTACCGGTAAATACATTTATGGGCTGTTGGGGTAAGAGTACTGATCTCAGATCCTCTTTCAGTTGTTCGCGCCTCAACTTATACAAAGATTTCTTGTAATAAAAGTGGAGAACTGGTTCTAATTAATCCCGCAGACACTGTAATGTGTTCGTGGAATTATGGTTGTGGCCGTGTGCCCGCCGTCTCCGTCGCCGCCGTCTAGACCCCGCCGCCGCCGGAAACTTTCGGCGTTAGCGCTTTCCATTCTTTAAACATTTATCCGATTACCCAAAACTTGGTACACATCTTCCGTATGAGTAAAATCTCGTGATAAGTTCGAAAATGGGCTATAATCGTGATTTGTTGCCCCTCTATTTTGCAGGTTTTTCGGGCAAAATTTTCAGGTTCGTGCGTTTTACACAACACGAAATTTGGTGGTTGTGGGTAGTTTTTGAAGCCTAAAAACATGGCGACATTTCAAGGTCATCCGAGGTCAAGTTTGATTTTTTGCCAGTAGCCCATTAAAGCATAATGTAGTGATATTCAAACTTCATTGGATTTTTCATAACTGGTTAATAGGCCAACATCAGTGCACGTTTTTCCTAATGTTGCGAGTCACTGGAGGTCATCGTGCATGACTAATTGCATATAGTTTGGTCCAATTAGCAATAGGCAAATTTATAAACCTTTGTTGGATTTGCACGAAACTTTGTGAGTAGGAGGACCTTCTAACAGTCCCGATAAATTATTCAATTGCGTTGAAGCCGAAGGTCATTACGTTTGTTTAATTTACATATTCGTTAGCATAATTTAGAATATTCATGGCAATTATTTTCTCAACTTTTAGGATTTCGACGAAACTTTTGTGAATGGACTACTACCAGTCCTTGATAAATTTATTCAATAGCACCAAGATTCACGGAGGGGACATTTGTGGGACTAAGTTTGCATATTAGTTGTCCCTGATCAGTGAGTTTAATACTTTTTAAGCAATAACATTGGGCGTGATCTTTGGAATGCAATAGGCTTCTAGGAGTGATGCATCACTGGATGTACATTTCATAAAACCGCCATTGTATTGAAGGTCATTAAAGGTCCCTTAGGGTGCAAACCTGATTCGAGTTACTTTTCAGGCAATAGCACTGGGTTGTGTTCATCAGAAGCCAATCCCCTAGGAGTGATGTATACATGGAGAGTACATTCTCTAAAAACGGTCATATCGATTAAGGTCATTCGGGGTCACTTAGGGGTCAAAACTGTTTTTTGGCTTAATCGGAAAATTGATATCTGCGAAGGCTGGATGGTTCACACATTGGAAAAAAAAAATTTTTTATAATTGTTGACCTGCATGTAGTGACCTCTGACCTGAAGTTGACCTCTGGCGGTGGCATGTGGTTTAAAGGTCGAATCTTGATAATGTCTTAATTCAAGAGTTCTGGCAAAGAAAGTGATCACTGGTTTTTTTGAATATGTGATAAGAGCCTTTCGTTGCTTTAGGGAGGGAAACACCTCCCCCTTCATCGGACACTTACTTTTGGTAGTTACAAGGGGTCAAGTTTCAATTTTATTACCTTTTTTTCGCAATAACCTTGACTGTTCATTTGATGGCAATATATCTTCCTAGGAGTGGATGCACTCACACGTAGTGTAACAATTTTAATAAAACCGGCCATGTCATTGAGGTCAGTAAAGGTCACTTACGGTAACACTGACTTTAGTACTTTTTCGCAATAGCACTGGGTGGGTTCTCAAAATGCAAAATGCTCCTAGGCTAGGAGTGGATGTATCACATGGAGATACCAGTTTCATAAGACTGCATATCCTTAAGGTCATTCGAGGTCACTTAGGGTCAAAAACTGTTCTTTGGCTATAATCGGAAAGTGAATATCGCGAGGCTGGATGGTTCCCTTGTGATATAATTTGTTGACCGCATGTGGTGTGACCTCTGACCTTAATTGCCCTCTAGTCGTGTGGTCATGTGTTTTTGAAGGTCGAATCTTGAATAATTGCTATTCAAGGATTACGGGCGAAAAAAAAAGTCGAAACTGGTTATTTTATGGATATGTTATAAGAGCTTGTGGTGCTTAATTGAGGGAAACAACTCCTGCTTCGTTCGGCCACTTACTCTTTTGGTAGTTACAAAAGGGTCAAAGTTAAGATTTATACTTTTTGCAAATACCATTTGGACATGTTCATTGGAATGCACATAATGCTTCTCGGAGTGGAGCATCACATGGAGTGACATTTTCATAAAAAGCCGCCATGTCATTGAAGTCATTCAAGGTCACTTTGGGTCAAAAACTTGATTTTAGTACTTTTTATGCATAGCCCTGGGTTTGTTCATCCTAATGCAAATGCGCCTTGGAGTGGATGTATCACATGAGAGTAACAATTTCATAATCTGTCATATCATTAAAGGTCATTCTAGGTCACTTTAGGGGTCACAAACTGTTTTTTTTGGGCTATAATCGGAAAATTGAATATCTGCGAAGGCTGGATGGTTCACCTTGTGATATATTGTTGTGACCTTCATGTGTGTGACCTCTGACTGAATTTGATCTCTGTCGGGTGTCATGTGGTTAAGGTCCGATCTTGAATAAATTGTTTTGCTTATTTAAGGATTACGGGCAAAAAAAATAGAAACTGGTTATTTCTGGATATGTGATTGAGCTTTGTTGCTTTATTTCATGGAGAAAACAACTCCCGCTTCGATCGTACACTACTTTGGTAGTTACAAGGGTCAAAGTTCAATTTTATATTTTTCGTCAATAACATTGGACATTTCCTTGAATGCAATATGCTTCTAGGAGTGGATGCCTCACAGGAGTGTAACAATTTTATAAAAACCGCAATTTAATTGAAGGTCATTTAAGGTCACTCCTTAGGGGTCAAAACTGATTTTAGTAGCTTTATTCTGCAATAGCCACTGGGTTGTTCATCAGAATGCAAAATGTCCTAGGAGTGGATGTATCCCATGGAGAGTACAATTTTTTTCATAAAAACTGTCAAATCAGTACAGTGTCATTCGATTTCACTTAGGGGTCCAAAAACTTTTTCTTGCTATAAAATCGGAGAATGAATAATCTGGCGAGGCTGATGGTTCACCATTGTTGTATAAGTGTTGACCTGCATGTGGTGTTACCTCTGAACCTGTTTGACCTGTGTTGGGTGGCCATGTGGGTAAGGTCGAATCTTTAATAAATGTGCTTATCTAGGACCACCTTTTCCGGGGGCTGTAGGTGTGCCTCATACAATTAACAATTGCATTATGGAAAGACCCATTTACCTGTACAACGTTGTCGCTTCAAAAGTCTATAAATGTCTTCTTTCCACGAAATTGTCCGGTTTCATGTTCACCAATTCCTTGGATAAGAGAATGCGGGGTCTTACGTCAGGGCGGTTTCCCCGCCCGACATTTTCTAGTTATTAATGACTATCAATTTGTCAAATATTTATGGGACTGACAAACTGGGGGGATGTTTGTACAGGCCATTCCCCCCACACCTCAAAGTGGGTGATACATCCCCGCTCCCCCAGCGATTTACGACCGTGCACATTCAAGTGTGTGCACGTTATGTACTGTGGGCCCAAATTTTTGAAAGCCAACTTCGCCTTTCTGAACTTTTTGAGCGTTATTAGGTGTTTGATTTTTGTTAACCAGTTTTTACCCGGGAAGCGTAAATTGCCACGAAAGACCAATACTAGTGTTGTATGCGTAGCGATTACTCGCAGAGTAACCGCAAAAAGTTTGTGCCTGTAGTAATGCTACTCGCAAATTACACCAAAAAAGAGACAACGCTAGTATCATAATTGGCAAGCATTTATTTCCTCTAAAAATGACGCCAAACCTGTCCAGTCTTGAAAACAACTCCACAGATGCCCGCAATCACGTGATATAAACATAGCCGACAGCGCAGCATAACACGTAATCCGCATCAAGGATCTGCTTACCTGAAAAGAATTTATGAAAACGTACGTATGGCAAACCGCACACATGCCTGCGCCCCCAATTGTCATGCTGTATGCAGGCAGGAATTACATGTACTACCTTTCTTCCTACGTAACTAGGTATGTCCCGGCCGGCCCCGCACAAACCGTTCGCTATTGCATGGCCAGTAGCCTAACGTAACTGTGATTATTCTTAGCTCGAAAAACTAGCAAGGCACAATCTAAATCTAGCCCCACAAGCCCCCAGATCTGCGCTAACCTGTTTATAATTATTTTTTTCTCACCAATTGCCCAATTAATCACTTAATTCATATAGAATTGTAGGCCCACCCGCGGCCACCAGCGAAAATACATCGCAGTATAGCGGATCGAAGTGGATCAACGCTCGCTAATAATTCCAGTCCTTAATCCAGAGTCAGTTCGAAACTCCCATAGATGTTAATAGTGTGCGATAAAATGTTTGCGTCGGCCTGCCTGTACCAAATCAAAGGAGTGGCCCACTTGGTAGTTGTGTAACGCACTGTTACATTAGCAGTGGGAATGCATTGTCAGAATGCTTAGTGAGCATAAGTAGGTGATGACAACGGTTTCCAAACAGCGCTATGTATTGAAACTAGTGCAACGGCATTGGGCGAGTAAGCATCAAATAATAGCGTTGATGCAGTTTTATTATGTTACCACAAATCTGCAATGTCCGTGCGGCATGCATATCGGCAAATAATGAAGTTCCGAGCTCGCAACACACGTGGTGCACTTTATATTTTCAACTGTTGCAGATCTGAGCTGCGGATGTACGCGGCATGCAGCTTGGATTTGCGAAAAATACCGAATTTGATTTAGTAACGGTGTTTGTCGCCAATACCGTTATTTTGCCAGTAACATTAATAGTACCTGTGAAGTTGACCGCCGTAGATGCGAGTAGCGGTGCTGCGAGTACCGGTAATAATAACAATACGCGGTATACCGTCACAACCCTATCGTTTGTGCAGACCCGGCGTGACAGTCGCTGGCAAATAGTAATCTAATAGGATTTCGTGGAACTGGTTCTACGGCCTTAAGAGTACTCGTCGAGTACTTGCAAATTTGCTGCGAGGAGCGTGCTAGCCCACTACACTCTTTTTGAGAACACTACCGATACCCCGCACAATACATATCCCTCCACTCTATGGGTCCACATTGCCAGCCCCTGGGCTTGGAGAGTCGACTGTAAAAGGCAACACTAACATGATTCCCTCCATCAGATGCTGCTTTGCTGGGAAGCCAGTGCGTTGGAACATTGGGCACTCCTTAATTTTAACAGGTCTCATATCATTGTGCAATCAGCAAACCAGATCCTGCGTTCAAAATATGTGTTAATACAATGGAGAATCAAATAGGAAATTCTGAATTATATAGCTGAAATTTGTAAATGAAAGATTCTGAAAGGAATGGAAATCCTAAACATACTTATAACAATAGCTAAAATCGCAGACCATAACTGGAGAACCTTAATGAAATGCAAAGCATATTCGTTCAGGTTGTTTGAGCTTCAAAATTCAGGGTATTGCCTGTTTGAATCGGCCTAGGCTAGTCATCGACCTTCCGAATATTACCGTCAATTACACAAACCTCCCTATTAACGTCATTGCCCGACCCTATAAAAACGCCTGTACAGGTTCCAGACCTAGCATCTTTGGCCTCCTACGAACACCAAACACGCATATTCCCATGAACTTTGTAATCCACCTTTTGATAAATGATGAAGCTTCTTCCATCTTTTTTGGAGTATTTTTTCCTCTGTCAAAAGACACAAAACGGACTCAAACAGATGTTTTGGGTTGGTATGCCAGTGCACTGCACTGTAATGTATGTGCTATATGTACGTGTGCATTTTCTTAGCCACACCGGTCAGGACTGTGATTGGAGGCGAGTGTTGGCTGTACAACCACACAACAGTCCTGTTCAAGTATAGCCTACCGTAGCTCCAGTTTCCCGCGACAAACCTCTGTTGCGCGTACAACTTTTTTTACATTTTTTCTTATAATTACAAGAACACGCCAAACGAACCACCAACCTTGTGTCGATAGAATAATCCTTATGAACATAACTCGATCCTGGCGTTTCATTTCCCGGACGATATTCCCATTTAAAAATATAAATCGCTTGATTCCAACTTTGGGCTGTCTTGCTGAAAAAACCAAAAGATCGCGTCTTCGGAAAAATACCAATTATTCCAGAATTTCCTTCCTTCACGCAGCTGTCCGCGTCACTATGCCAGTTGCTCCCACTAAACTAAAATTCTAATGTGTTTTCCTCACTATCGTATAGTTTGGAGATTTTCATTTAACGTGTATTTCAATAATCCTGCTGAAAATGTCCCTGCCAATTTTTTACCTCTGTTGCCGTCCGCAAAGGTTGAAATGCACGTACTGTTTAACTGTGTTGTATGCCATGCCCTTGTTGTGCACGTTGCCACGAGAGGGCAACGCAATATCGTGTGCTGCAAAAGAAAAACTACTCAGATCATCGGTCGAACCATTTTTCGGAGAAGGGTATTTTCGAATTCAAACGGGCGAGTTTTCTTTCAAATGCATCAGGAAATGCCTTTAAGTATAATACTGTTTGTTAAATCCTTTCTGGCAATTCCTCTCATATTATAAATGGTTCACGTGTGTCTAAATTATGTTACTGATGCGTGGCACAATTGATGTACACCCGTTATCTGGTGCACTACATGTACATCCCGGCATCATCGTGTTCGAAGTTTTCCAAATCGACTGCGGAGCGCGCGGATCTGATATCGGCGATCCGATATATCCAGAGGGCGACCACATGCCTCACAGTCAAAGGGCGGCGATCATGGGAGGGGCGAGTGGGGACGTCCGCCCCTCCCCAATATTTTGGTTGGTGGACGCAATGCTTCACCCCCCCCCCTCGAATATTTGAGCCCGACTGCTATTTTCGCTGACACTATATCCGACATTTACACCAGCACAAACCGCAGTTTTGAACAAATGCATCAAGACCTAAATGAATGAAGTTGAGTGAATTCCTGCTTGCTTCATTTTTTTCCATTTTTTGCGCTAACGCGCGGGCATTTTAATGTACCTGATGTTCCGAATAAATGATGTGCCTTGTCAGACATTATGTTCTTTAACGAACAAAAATGCCTGAAACTACATCTGGGATTCTTCTTTATTATCATCAGGGGCGGCTCCACGGGGGGGGGGGGGGGGGGGCAGGGAGGGTTTGGGCCGAAAAATAACATCGACAGAATGATGTTTAATGCACACGTTTTCCGGTCGGGGTGGGGTGAAGTGTCAACTTAGGTTATTTTTCTATTCGTTCTCAAATCGAGACTCACTGTTGCTGTAATAAAGCTTTCGCAAATGTAGCGTATGTTTTCTGTTTTGAGAACACTGTGGTCATTATAAGCCACCGTTTGTTGATATTAGGTGAAGAGACTCCAGGTTAACTTGCACAATCGCAGCATTTTTTTTTTAGAGTGTACCAGGCTGAAGGAGTAAAATCTCAGTGTTTTTTTTGCAGCTTGATATAAAATGTGGATATTCGATTGAGACTGGCTTCTACTTGCTTTTTTCCTAGAGTATTCTATTTGGAATTACAATCAAATGAACAACTGGTCATTTTGCTTTAATTTATTTACCACCATCCTTAGCATACCATACAATGCCTTTTTCTAAAAAAGTAAGCCTGCCTACCTGTACAGAAAGTACATGGCGGGCGATCACGGGAGGGGGGGGGGGGGCGGGGCGACCGGGGACCGGGGGGACATGCTCCCCCCCCCAATATTTTGGTGGGAGACATCATATTCAAATTCCCCCAATTTTTGCCGGACTGTGAAAAAACTCCTATATATAATTCAGTACGGCCATAACAACAAAGTCCAACCATAGTCTTATTAGAATTGCCTAATGTTATGTTGAAGAAGGCCGAAATGACAAAAAATTCGCGCTGTCGCGCGCTATATCCTGCTTTTCCGCTACCATGTCATAATGCATAGCCCATTAAAACAATACTTTGTCAGAGTCGGGCAATATGACAGTTTTCTCCATAAGTATCAGCGTCACGTGTGGTGAACATATGGTAGGCCATTGGAGATTTTGTGGGTTTCGGGACATTCATGTTGCACACCCCCCTCGCCCACTATACAACCTGCCGGGATCCAACGCCATTTTCTTAACACTGCACACAGTTTATCTAACTTCTGATCCTTTTGTTCAACTGGGCTTTGCCAGCCTGACGTGCTGTTTTGTAATAAAAGATGAAGGCTATTGTAACGAAAACACAGGCAGGGGATCAGTCTGATGGAGGTTTACGTGAATGACTCTAGCACTATACAGCGCGAAGCGAGGGAAAATTTTTGAGACGAACAATTGGAATGGAAAAAAATCTGAAAAATTACCAAATTGTCTTCTGACTGGGCTCAAATCCATTTATCAAATGCCCGAAAAATGCACAATTTTCAGGACGAGTGATGTTCAAAGCAAATTTCAATCTGCGGCGGGCCCGCGCCGCCAACCCAATGAAGAGTCCTCGATGGAAGATCTCTAAAACATGGGCTATGGTAAGAGGAGACCACTATGAAGAATTTACGGCTTACATCGATCAGCTGTCGGAAATTTATTGTCATTTCAGTAATGGTTACTGCCACAAGTCACGGGAAGGGGGAGAGGGGAAGTCTGTAGGACGTTTTCTTGTACGCTTTACGTGTCAACTGATAGTGGCGCGAACTGTAATGGATAAGCATAGATCAGTTACTCCAAACATTTCTTGAGATATACATTTCAAGAAATTTATTGTAAATGTTGGGGATGTTGCTTACTGGCCATAGAGACATGGGCATTCCCGCCCGGCATCGGGGGAATCGGAGGCCTCAAATTTCCTTAAGGGATGGGACACCCCCCCCTTAGACCTCCCCCCTATGTCAGGCATCCATGCAAATTTGCCCCCCCTATCGTACAACCCTGGCGCGCCCCGTTAGCAATCAACCCATCATTTGCATGAGACTTGGCTTCACCAGCTTGGTGTGTTTGCTCCTTCATCATTGGCCAGGATTTCCCACAAGAGGGGGGGGAGGCATTTCCTAGTGGAGGCATGTCGACCATTAAGCGGAGGGCCACCATTATTGCAAGGAGTGGGAAAGGAAATTCAGCAAATTCTAGGCTTCCCATATGACAAGATAATGGCACCTCCTGACCATTCAACTTTCAAAGGACTTATTCATTGACATAGCCAGTTTTCGTTCATTAAATGGTGGCCATGAATTCCCGACTAAAGAAGTGGCCTGCCAGTACATTTCTCGGAATTCACCCTCTCACATCACAAAAGTCAATGAACTTGTCCGAGATTGGTCTATCCATTCATCAATAATGACTATTTTGCTTCTTTTCACTAGATGTTACTGTTTCATTCTAACGACACTATATGATGTTTGTATTCAAAATCCGCAAACAAGCTGAGAAACCGCACTACAAAGGAACATTATGACACAGTCTCAAAAAAGTTTATGTACTTGTAGATTGAGATACATTTGAAATTTGAAACATAATGGCCTATGCTTCCCCTTGAACCTTTGGACCCTGACCTTCACAGAAGTTAAACATGTCCGCATGGGTCAACTCAACAATGAGAATCTTGTACACAAGCTTCCGGACCGTATTCATTAAATATTCAAATTTATGAAATTTGGGAAGTCTGGTCTTTCGGGACGAAGTGATGCACATCGGCAACTCTTCACCTCGCACCGCCACAACACGTGTCCCAGCATTATAGCTTTTCCACGGCTTTCACAGGAGATATCGAACCGCACATACGGGACGACAGACGCAGAAAACACACACAAAGTGACCACTATTTCTCTTCCTTGACAAATTCAGTGTGAGACACAAATGAAGGTTCACAATCTTTCTCAGTGAGGTAGACCCTAACACCATCATCATCCTTAACTTAAAATTAGTGTGTAAAATGTCATTCCAGTCCTGGACATTAGTTGCAGTGAACGGAATACAAAAACATCCTTCCTGAACCGCCATTTATGATTCCCAAACTACCCCACCCCAACATGACTAACGTTATAGCCTAACTTGATCATCATGGATTTGACTAAAGCGTTCGATATCTGGCCGCATATTCTTCTTGGCTCAACTTGATCACTATGGGGTTTTTTGTGGTAAAATGAATAGATGGATAGCAAGGTTCCTCGCAGGTCGTAGCAAGGGTCGTTGTTGGGTGCGATTACTCCACTTAGAAGTTAAATCTGGCATTCCCCAGGGCACTGTTTTCAGGACTTGCTGTCCTCACCTTCATCAACGACCTCCCTTAGAATTTACAATCTGAAGTTCGCCTTTTTTGGCGGATGATGGTGTGGTGTATCGTCAAATCCAGAATAAGTCTGATCATGTCCAACCAAACTGACCTTGACTACCTGACAAGTGGCAACAGAGTGGCAGTTAACTTTCAACCCCAAAAATTGTTTGTGATGAGACTTCCCATGGCTCGTAGCCCAACTATTTAACTTATAAACGATGTCATCTGCTGGTGAAACCAAATGTCATTCTTATCTGGGTGTTGATATAACTAACAGTGTGCAGAGTTGAGTCCATCTAATCTGAGTCCGAGTCCCAGTCCTTCCGCACCGAGTCCAAGTCCAAGACCGAGTTCCTCAACATCCGAGTCCCGAATCCCAAGTCCCTTTTGGTCGAGTCCTCGGTCCCTAGTAACACTGGCATTTAACAAAATTGAATAGCCTTTTAGTATGGATTTCAATAGCAAGTTATGTTGCAGTTTAAATGCTGCTCCTGCTGGAGACTATATATAATGCACATCAGCCCAAGCGCAATTCATATTTAATTTCCAGAACGTCCTATCCATCCCAAGAGCTTGGATGCTCATCAAGGAAGTTCTAGCAATGGCATTTAATTGCAAGGTAACAATGCCAACTACGAATAAATGACCTAAATAATCTATATAACACTACGTACTCTCCGCCGCCTGCCTACCTACTACTTATATTGGCGACCATAATATTTGCCCAACATCAATTAGTCCCAAAGTGTTTTGTTCATTGCTTTCAGAACATCGCAATTTCCACCATCTTTGCAGACTGTGTCGGCAAGTGCTGCATGTTCTGCTGTGCATGTGACACATTTGCTGATAGCTGTTCCAGCCGGCACAGCTTAGTCCTATTGGCTAATTCCAAGTTTGTATGAGCGAATTTTGCATTTCGTTTTGCATTATTCTTCCTCTAATTTTCAGATTTTTGCAAAGATTTTTGAGGGTTCTTGAACCTGGACTCGGGACCGAGTCCCAGCAGGCTGCAGCCGAGTCCGAGTCTTGATCCCGAGTCTGACCTCCTTCAAAATCAATCTCGGCATGTCTCGAGACCCCGAGACCGACTCGAGTCCGCCAACACTGATAACTACAACCTTACCATGCTAAACCACATCAATCCAATCACTGCACCTGGCTAACAAACATTTAGGTTTCATTGAAAGAATCTGTTCCTTGTACACAACAGCCTATATGGCCTGAATGCGTCACATTTGAGGGGCCTCTTCTGTTTGGGACCCTTATCATCAACAAATGAACCTTGTTAACAAAGTGAAATGGTTCAATGCCGGGCGGCGGCTCTGTCCCAATGATTACGAAAGATCCAGCATTGTTGGTGCATGCTTGTGACCGGGGCTGGACTCTCAAAAGAACGGAAGAACTTCCATTAGAATGATCATGTTGTAGGACTCGAGTGGACTCGGGGACCGGTCCAGTCTCACCAGGTTCAGACCGATCAGAAAAATCCACAGGGAAATCCCGAAACTTAGATGTTATACGCACTTTTGACATCGACATTGACAATCATAATGCGATGTCCTGTCTTGTTGTCATGTCTCATGATTCACTCGTAGAAAATCTGAAGTTCTAGCCAATAGTGCATTTTATTGACTACTACCGCCGTCGTGTCTGAATGGCTGTTAGCAGGTGGAACCCTATAGGTACTACACTATGGACGTCTGTTTATAAAGATGAATGTTTATGTTCTTGAAATGCATGAAAAAATACTTCAAGTGTAACTGCTTCTGGAACTATTATTGTCCTTAGAGTTTGCAAACTGTGGGAGTGGGGATCAGGTGGAGGTATATACATGAGTTCGTTTAGGGCATTACTTTGTTTAGTTTTGGCCACTGGCCCCGCCCCTGTATGCAATTTGTCATTTACATTGCTATTGTTATGAACTCCCCCCAATAATGCCTCAAACTGTAAAACAGGGTACGGGGCAATCCCAATTTTGGGATGGAATGAATCTATGCAACATTCCAGAGACCCTGTTTGTGGGGGATGACGCAACAACTAACTGCCATACTTGCTTCTTGAACCTGACTACCATAGATTTCCCTGCTAATGCCAAGTTGTAATAATGGCACTTCGTGGACTCGGACGCGACACAATGCCTCGGACTTGACTCGGACTCGGAAGTTGAGGACTCGGTCTTGCCCTGACTGACTCGGATGGTGAGAACTCGGTCTTGGGACTCGGACTCTTATTGGCTGGACTCACTCCACAACTGGACTTGATATGTTTCAAAGCAAACGGCCTTACAGCACACCACATCCTGTAACGCCTACAGACAGCTGCCTCAAACAATGACTTTTACAAATCTCCTTCTGGCCAAACTATTGTTGACTGGAAGCATTGCTGCAGGAGTATCCGCCTCACCGATAGTCCCAACTTCAAGATACGGGTATTGGAGCATCTCAGGCAGATGAATCGGGACTGAGTTTCTTTTCTCCCGTGCACACCCTGCTTTTCCTGTCCGTTTGGTTCTACATGGAACGTTGGACTGTATCCCTATTCCCTACAGATACAAACTGTAAATTGATGCCAAAATTTGAATAAACAGAAGCCTAAGGGCAGGCTACCTGGTATAGCCTTGCTTGAAATAAGCCTAGCAAGTAAGGTCATAGGATAGGCTTAAACTTACGTTACAGTATGAAAGATACAGCTCACCACAATATTTCGCAGAACTGTTATATTAGGGTTTACCCACTGAACTACACTAGCCATTACTGGATTATTTATGGGCGTAACATAGCAGAAATCCAATCATAATCGCTATCAGGCCTAAAAATCACAGGAAATGTAATTCCAAACACACTTTAAACGAACTTTTCAGTATTATGGGGGAATAACTTACCCCGATTAAAAGAAAGAATGGCTCACTAATCGACGCGTAACAGAGGTCATTACGTGAACCTCAGGACTTTCCACACGGATCGATTTAGTTTGGAAAAATAACGAAGGGGTAACACATATTTTAACTAGCAACTATTAGCTTCCTTCCTAATGAGAACGTTAGCTAATTCATTCGCTAACGAATTGGTAATATTTTGATTACTTTTAATCAATCATTTCTTGAGATGTACGCAGAACTCATGTACTACTGATGGCTAAACAGAAACCATAACAATTATAACCCCCAAAGTGAAGATCCCGGCCTAGAACGCGAGCTCGGGTTGAGTACAAATGGTAAATGTCAAAATGGTAATGTGGCGTACGTCCAGTAAGCCATAATACACTATTGCGATTTCGCGAGACGAATTCAATTCTTACCTATTGAAACCCCGTTTGTGTAACTAGTCCCGACACTACAAGAAAGTAACCTAATAGGCCCCAACGACGTTAGCAGTAACACTAACGACAACGGGATCTTCTAAACGTTACTGCGAACTCGAGTAAATTGATGTTAGTAAAAAAAAAAAACAAAATTCTTGATATATAACTTTAACCATGCTCATCTTCAAGTGGTTCTCCATAGTTAATGAAATTGTTCGTCATCATCACGGGCCATTGTCTACGTGTAGGCTACGAGTGTAGTTGTACGCCGCGCGCCTCCACGGATTTCGCATGACCTTAGAGCACCAATGGTGCTGTAGCTCAACCCCCTAGAATCCTTATTCTCGTCGCCACTCCACTACGCTTGTAATCACGTGAGGCCTTTGTGGAGGTAGCACGAGCCCGTTCAACGGCTTCATGTGTGTGAGTAGAGTGACGAGTAATCCGTTCGCTTGTGTAATGTCCGGTAGAATCTTAATCAAAGTTCGTCCTGTGGACTCGTACAATTTGCGGTTTTGTTGGCATAGGGGATTTTAATTTATTTAGCTTTCGCTCCCAAACTGGCGTAGGCCTATGTGCTCAGCAGACATTCAACTACTGACGCTGAATATTACCTGAACACACAGTTTTACCACTGGTCCAAAGGAGTGATGACGACGACCAAATATCCGGAAGAATGAGTATGTTGATTTTTTTACTCGAAAACCCCGTAAATGAGCACTGCTTAGGGTTTATGTGCTGATTAAGAATTTGTTTTCGTATGGAACTCTTTGTTGTCGTAGGCATGTCTATAAATGTTTCATCAGAATGCTCAAAGTGACCCTTCAATGACTTTTTGGGGAATTGACCTTAAATTTCTGAACGCCCCCAATGGCCCCTATGTTCATGATTGGTAGTCCAAACGATATGAAGCCGGCGAGGAAGCTTTGACATATTTTTTTACATTTTGGAGGAATGCGGTAGCAGCTCACGAGTCATCATGCCCTCTCCGTCCATTCGACAGTTGTTCGTTCGTTCAATATCGGCGTTCGTTCGTTCGTCCGACCTAGCTGTTTGTCATATTCCACGTCATAACGTCTAGTAAACAGGGGCCGGGCGGGCCAGGGCCGATGATTGGGGTGGGGACATATAGTTGCACCACAATCTGTCTTTTGGAGACTAAGATGGGAGAGGGGGGTCGAGAAGGGGAGGGGTGTCCCCTCTCCTCTGGAATTTTTTATGTTATCAAGCGTCCTTAGATGCAAGATGGTGCTATTTAATGGTCACATTTCTCCACTCTTGGTATTGTTAAATAATTGGCGAAACGGTGGATTAGAGTCAAATTATGGATGCCAGTTACCCAAAGAGGAGGTACCGTTTCAAGTTGCCTACAAATGTGATATACTTGTACTCGTGTTTCAATTTTGCATCTTTGAATTGGCATTAGATGTGAACTCACTCACAAGCGCATATAGGCTATTGAAGCCGTTGATATGATTCTGTCCTCTTCCCGAGTTTTGGCTAACAATTGGAACATCATAGCTGAACTGACGTTGTCAACATTGAATGCCTTCACACAACTTGAAATTAATTATCAGTACTACACCGACGTGGTATTTCACTATCCAGACTTCGTCGGGATGACCTAGATTTGACAGGTATATATCTCCACTAACGACCGTTAAAAAACATCTCTCCCTCTTGTCAGTGTCGTCACCCAACTTTTCATACTGGGGGCACAGGGGGGCACAGACCATTTACGGAGACCAAAAAACTATGTAAGGCGGAGCCTGCCAACCATCGGTTTTGGCGCGGAGCAATCATTTCTTTTTCATTTTTTTTTCTTTTTTTTTTTTCTTTTTTTCCACTTTCCATTTTTATTTTTTTTCCATTTCCTTTGTTTTTCATTTTCTTTTTCATCCCATTTTTTCTTTTTTTTTCTTTCATTTTTCAATTTTTCACATTTTTCATTTTCATTTACAAGACAATTTTTGCGTTGCTTTAAGCCCCAGAGAGCTTGAAATGAACCTCTCCCGAGCTTTTAGGCTGTATATACCAAGCCTCAAACTGAGCCATTTGTGGGATCACCAATTCTGTAATCGTGGAAAAATTTTAAACATTTTGTCAGACCTCGTTCTTTCGCTGCCCCGACTTTTTGGCCGAATATTCACTACTTTCGTGCTCCATACCACTGTTCACTAGTGCGCGCAAAGCGCGCAATTTTTTCCTGTTTTCCCCGCACAGTCTGAACACACAGGATCCCACCACAAATTTTTGGGACAGTTTTAGCTACTTTAGCTCTCATATGTCCCAACAATGATATGCCGTCAGTAGCATTTACCTGGAGAAAACATGCGTTGAAAATCAAGCAGTTTTGATATCCGAAGCACTGCAGTTCAAAAATCCGTGTGGTATAGGAAGGAACAAACTCGGAGGCTATAGGGTTTAGTAATAAAAATAGGTTGACTGTAGTGTTCAAGGTCAATGAGATGTTGTTTGTATAATTTCAGTATTTTACCTCACCGATATTTATTAGTTAGGGAGCCAATGAGGTGGAAAGTTCCATAGAGTGTGCGGATATGGGGAAGCGACGGGACAAAATCACCATTTTATTGTTGTGTTTGCAGATCTATTTCAAACTGGTAAACGATTACCTGACCACCGAATATCTTTTGCCGACGGATACCACCACGTTGGAACTACCATCCCCCACCCCCTGCAAACAAAATCGCTCAAATGCATTTTCCTCAAAATATTTTTCGCAGCCCCCCCCCCCGTGCCCCCCCCCCCCCCCCCCGTGGCGGCGCCACTGACTTCTAAACCGACATGAGATCAGCTAACTTGGTGGTTGATGAAGCCTCTGCCCTGACTTGTCTGATTTACATTTTTGTTTGCATAGTGGGTAATCGTTTTGTTATTACACATGCTCACCAACAGATACAGAATTACACAGTGTCACCTCATCAATCGTTTGCATTAACTTGGATATCTTCGACCACAACGTACGCTATTGGCCGGCCGCAGCTACCAGGACGTTTACGATCCGCGCATGTTCTACATAAGAGAGCTCATTCATCCCCTTCAATTAATTACCTTTTGGACCTTAAATTCCCTGTACATCTCTCTAGGAACCACTATTTACTGATAACTGACCGGATATCAATATTCCACTCGAATCTGTAGAGGAGAAGCATTTCACACTTTCTCACATACTGACCTATCATGTTCCTTTAAGGATCTGCCACACTGATCTTCGAGTGTTCAAAGAGGTCCCCATGGGTGTAAATGGGTCAACGAACGTCGGATCGAAGTTGATACATCTGTCCAAGACCGCACATTTGAACCCAAAAGCAATTGTTGACTAAATAGAAGATTTTACAGAAAGGGCCCACACTGAGGACCAATAACACATTACTTTGGGGTCAACAACGGCTGATTCCCCTATATTGCAGCTGCACCACTCTGCTGATCACCACGATATAGCGCCTAGCTCCCAAGACAAATTATAGATGTCAGCCAACGTTACCGGGTATGTGCCTGTTGTGTTTGGCACTCAGCCTACGTTATAATATTGTGGGAGAGGGCCCAAGGTTGCAGAACGACGAAGAGGTTAATTGATTCGATATTGAGAGTGCACGACTGAATAGAAAGGATTTGGAACAATTAACTCATTCTTGAAGCCAAATGCCTGGAATGTGTACCTACTGCATCCACTAACCACTTCCGATCATCCACCCCCTCCGGAAAGCGACAGGCACGGGTCCGCACCCCCCCAACTACCTGAGGTACCCGCTGAATCTCGGCCGACCAGACCTACAACGTGTCCGTCCCGCGAGATCACCGTGACATGTGGGCATTCGTCATAGGCGGCTATTTGCCGAAGAAAACACAGTTGGTGGAAACCAAACAGATCAGGTGACTCCAACCAACTTCAGTTTTGAGCGGTGCGAAGAATGCCATTGGCTGAATCCAATAGCCCGGTATTTACAATTTATCAGATTTGTCTCGCCACCCTATACGTTTCGTGGGGTACTATCCAAGTTTGGAAAGAATGATTTGCCCTCCTCAACACATATTTTGCAATGGACTAGGTTCCATGCATCCCGGATGGGGCATACCCTTGTTTACCAGCCACACTGACGTGCGAGAGTCCACTGTATATCGCACGAGCGCAACCACTTGTTGGAAAGTTGTGTCACACGACTACTATGGACCCATAAAAGTTGAGAAAAGGGTAGGGGAGGGGTCACGCCCTGACCCGATAACGACGTCACCCTACCATAAGTCCCCATCCCACACCTAGCATTAGAGAGTGTGAGGACATTCCGGAGTAATTCAGCAAGGTAACGGGCTGCACGATTTTTTAGTACGTGGCAGTTTTGCATGGAATACATACTGGCAGTCAAGCCTAGCTCCAATAGCCACCCCAGATTCCGCACTCGAGATTACCCACTCCTGTCATTGGACACTCGCCTGAAGATGGCGTGTTCTTCGCGAAAGGTGAACCCGAGGAGTGGCTGCCTGTGTCCCTTGCTGATCTATAAAATTGGCAAGGTCCACAGCGAAAGTATAAACGAACAGTGGCGGTATCCCGTTTTCGAATCTTGCGGGGGCCATCTGTACGGTCGATCGCTTCGCGCCTCCAGTCATGACTTGACTAGGGACTGCGCGGGTCCAAGCGGGCCAAGGGGTCCAAGCGATTTGCTGCATTCTGGTAGGTCGCGGACCACCTATATTTGTGCTGAAATAATCGCCATATACCAATGAAATAGATGACATACTTTCAACAATACACCATACAGTTCAAACTTTGTTGTTTTTTTCACAGGGGATGAAGCACAATCTCTCTCAACAAGAATCCAGTCACGTATGGCTGGCCAGCTGATCCTATCAATTTTACACAGGGTGAAGGTTTCCCAAATGACTATTAGTTCTGCTTACCTATCACTACACCTCCGCAGAAATAACGAATATGGGTTCAGAAGCCACTGCAGCTCATCGAAGACCATGAAGCCTTCGGTTTTTCATGGCGACGAAGCAGGCGTATAACTTTTAATAAACCGTCCCATCCGCCCCGGCGCCGGTATTGCAACTCCACGTCCCCATCCTATGAATTGAATGGTAGAACTCAACTCTCACTTTTGAATTACTTTCCAGAACACTGAGGGATGGCTGATCATTGTGATCACTGCACACAGTCGGCGTAACACACAGTCCGACCGGGGGCCATGTAAGGAATCCCCGCCCCTGGCTGCTGAACGAGAACAACCATCACTAAGCGTTGAGCGCGAAGTCCCAAAAGGCGGATATCCGGGCGGTTTCAGCATGCGCTTTACCGAGGATTTGTCCTTGAGTGAGGGGGGGGGGGGGATAGGTCGGAACCCAAGGGAAAGTGGCCCCCCAAAAATCACAAAACCCCCCCCCTCCCTATTAGCAAATAAAGTACGATTTGATGAGCCCTATAACATGCTGCTGCGATATTTGCTGAAAGCTGCAAAAACCCCTTATGAACTGCAAAAAAAACAGTTTTGTGTCAAATGATTGATCACGGGTCATGGGGAGGGGGGGGTGTGAGATTTTCTGTCGACTGAATTTGGGGGAAAATCTGTCTTCATTATGGTTGCTCTACCGTTTCACTTGAACTCGCGACGCGTGAAGCAGTACTTCCAGCCATTGATCAGCTGCGCGCACATCACAACGCGAAGTACCAAAGACGTGGTTCCAGGCAAGCCTCAGGGCCCGGTGATATTTCCACTTGAACTCGCTGACACGGTATTTCACTGCCAATTGGGCGGAATATCAGCAAAAAACCGGTGGAAAATATGCCCCAAATTTGACATTGTTCATCAGGAAAGAAAAATTGCACAAAAATCTTAGGCAACGGCGATTTAGCCGATAGCTGAGGGAAGCATAGGCCAAAGGGTTCAAAGATATGCCAAAGGGGTTTTAATCCCCGCAAAGACTGGAGTGCCCGGGGATGTTTTTTTTTTTTCTTATGGGTTGGTGGGTAGCCGCCGTCGCCGCGCCGTCTCCGCGCCGCCGTCCCAGGACTCCGCCGCCGCTGCCGGAAACTTTAGGCGTTGCGTATAACTCGTCAAACGATTCATCCGATTGATCTGAAACTTGGTACACATGTCCGCTCTAATAAAAAGCGTTGAGTTGAAAGTGGGCATCACATGCAATGCTGGGCCGATAATTTGCATAATTTACGCGAATTTTTTTTTAGTTAGGCGAATGTGAACGAAAATTGGTGGGTAGGGACTATGGTTTATCCCGAAAAAGGTGGAGATCATTACAAGTTCAGTGGAGGTTAAATTTGATCTTCATGTGATTTTAAAACTTGTCAGATTTGAACGAAAATTGGTGGATGGGGGCTACATTTTTCCTGAAAAGTGAAGGTCATTTCAAGGCCATCGTGGTCAAATTTGCATAATTTATGTGGCTTTTTTTTTTTTTGTAACCTCCATAGATTACAACAAAACTCGGTGGATGGAAGGTTTTAGTTTCTGAACAAAATGGTGGTCTTTATAGGAATGTTACATACTTCTTCACAATGATGCTCAAAATGGGGATATTACACGGGGCGGTTTACCGGCCTACACATTGTCTAGTTGCCAGTGATCGGCCAGGAAAAGTTTGATTTTAATGAACGTTTAAAAAACACGCACAGAAATATATGTCCATGTTTCGTTTAAGTTTCAACCAAACAAAAAAAAGGCCAACTGATGGGAATCCCATTCTAAGTTTTTTACATCAATAAAGGGGGGCGGGGGGATGGCCCCTTTGTTCAGGTCCCCTGGGTTTGCCGCGCCGGCCGAAGTTTTCATGATTACACTCTCGAAAATGCTGTGTAGAATATACACAGCACTAGCTGTGTAACTAGTACACCTTACCCGGTGTCGTGGGAGAAAATTACACGACATGTGTAAAGTTGTGTAAAAAATTGATGTGGTCGTATTGCATCAATTTCTTCCAAAATTGCGCTCTGCCCCGTCAATCTTGACACTCAACATTTGGATTAATTTGCCAGGGTTTGGTTAAAAAATTGAATAGATTACCACAACTCTGTCTTAGAAACGCATTGTTATAGCTTTCGATCGTTTCTACAGAGATTTGTGCTCGACGCCGGCATCGTTGGAACTGGCGCGAGAGGCCAAGAGCCATTCGTGGTAGAGTCGTACTAACGATTCATTGATGGGACTTACTGACAGACTGGTGTATGGTGCTCGAGTCCGTATACGCAGTTGAGTATGGAGAAAACCATTCAGTGTGCCATACCCGAAAATATACCATGGTTTCCGCTATAGTCCGATCAAAATGTCACAGATTGATGGTAACAATTGAAAAAGGGTATAGGATATAACCACTTCTTAAACACGGCGGCAAAATCCTAATTGCTAACGTATAGGTGCTTATTTTGTAAACCTATTCAGAGTTTAGGGGCGTTTTAAAAGTGATGACAAGATAGAGTTCAGAAAAGTGTTTAATTCCCAGAGACTGGCTCCGTGGAGTGTATATTCTGGTTTCAAATTTGGAGTGTACAGTCTGCCAGATGCTTATGAATCGAGTTGTGTGAATGTTTTCAGAACTACGCCTCTACTTTCATGTGGCGTGATTTCTTTATGATACGTTAATCGGAGAGGTCGCCAAACGGCTAGTGATACAGCATGTTGAGTCAGTTTGGGAGAAACCGACGTTGATCAAGCTTTTTTTTTGCTAGTGAGCAAGAGACGCACGTGGTAATGCGCCACATATCGTAATCGGCATGATAAGTGGAGCCGATCATTTAAGGTGAGTGACTTGACTCCTATACTGGACGAATATTCACTGTCTACGGTTGCAGTTAACCTTCGAACAGGTGCAATTGGGAGTCAGACGTCCTTTCCCATCCAGAGCTCAATAGGTCCACATTCACCTCCGAACCTGAGATTATTAATCGAGTGGAGCTTCGATTGCGGGGAGAGAGAGGGTGGGAAGAAAATTGCTATATTTCGAATTTATATCCAACGAGAAACTACCATGGATATAACACCCGTCGCATAATTGCAGTTACTTTTAACCGAGAGGTTGGCACAGTTGGTAGGGCTTCGGCCTTACATTCGGGAGACCGGGGTTGGATATCCGGTCGGTTCATACCAAAGATACCAAAGATACGGTTCAGGCCAAAAAAAATGGCACCTGTTGCCTTATCGCTAGACGCCTCGCACAGGGACGGAGCAGGGACAAACGAACAAACGAGGGTAGGCAATTTGCAAGTTGCCGTCTGCGTGTGATTACCCCCACCCCACATGAAGGTACCGCCAAAGAGGCATTGCCTTGTTCCGTGTACCTGGTGAGGATTCGCAGCCGTGTACCTGGTGAGGAATTCGCAGCTGACAATAGGTACAGTGTCCAGGTCTGCATCCTTGCTGGGCCTTCGATCCTCTGCTCGACAAGTATACCGTAAAAATGCAAACTGACCTGATACAGTGAACAAGATTGAAATGCTGAATGTATCATACCCTAGCTGAAATACCAGTTGAGTCTCGTTGGAACTATAAACTCAATGGGTTCCTTCCCAAACTAGTTAAGTCCTATTAAAGCGAAATAGAGTCCAGTTCAATATACAGGGGAAGAGGCAGGGCTTAATGGGACACCAACTGCAGGATCCTACGGGACTCAACTGGATCCGATGATGCGAGCGAACTAACGCAGCTGCTCCCCTCCTTCCTCTAAAAAAAAAAGTATGCGGGATCCAAATGGAATTTACCGCTGGGTCCGCTGTGTTGTGTCGAGATGACCACCTTGTACCGGTGTTTGATATCTGCGGCATGGAAGCCATCAAGTAATCTGGAGCCCTAATACACGTGAGAGGGTCAGTGTTAAGTGTTATTCATATGCTGTTATTGCGATTTGCACAATTTAGATAGGTCCACGGGGGCAGATTTTTTTTTCAAATAGACTGGTACGAGCACCGCGTTGGCAGAATTACCATTTGTACTAATGCGGACGACGTTGATGCAGCAATTTCCCAAATGGATCATATGGAATATCTCTCTCAAGAAGCCCATCAACGTCTGTAACAGGAGCTGTAGCATCTTATGGTATTTCGACATCACTATACGGTTTATTTGACTTTATTCGCTTTCATATCATGATCACAATACGATTTTTCATTCGATTTTTTCATTTTTTACATTCATACCACATCCGCCCTTATGGAATCCTACCTTTAAGAGATGGTACGGGATGCGGTATGAATTTGCCGTGAGGCAGCATCAATGTCGCTTTGGTAGACCGTGGTATTCCGGCTTACTCAGTAATTGTTCTATTTTATTCTATGTGATACACTTTTCGAATTTTACATTCATACTGCAATCATGCGAATTAGACTACTTACCTATAGTTACCTACCTATTCTGTACAAACGGTGTGCCCGTTATCCTGTTAACGAGCTCAAATAATAAAATACAAGAAACTTAGGCTAGTTACCGGAACCCTACTCATTTAGTGACCTAATGTACTCTACATATGTGTCAAACCACTTCCCCATATAGCTCTGTTATCTTGCTAACGAGCTCAAACAAATAAATACATAAACTAGATTGAATACCCTACTTAATTAGTGATTTTCTCGCTCAAAATATAATCAGGTCGCGATCATCTTGCTTAGATACCACATAGAAAATGGTATCGAAATCGGTCATACGGTTTCGGGGATATCTCGCTGACAGGATAGTCTGTCATACACACATACACACGCGCGCGCACACACACTCGAGTCAAGTGATCGCTGAATATAATAATAATTTCTGATCCTGAACTTCGATTAAGCGAGAAAAAGACAAATCTCCTGCAGGTCTATATGACGCCGAAATCTCTCCGTGTCAGTAGACCACGCGGAGACAGCGTGGCAAGAATAGTGATCACCACCAAGCAAGGCCTTGACCAAAGGAGTGTCGCGTTATGTGGGACGCAATGACCCTAAGAATCGTGCACTCTATAGGAGTCGAAACGTTACTTCTGCATCAGTGCACTCTTGCTCATTGCACCAGAGTTTTTCCTGGCCGAGGTGCTTGGTTTTCCGGAACTGGATTCACGATACACTCGTCAGGCTCACTCGTGTACTACAATACAAATATCTTCACGAGTGCGAAAAAAACTGGGCATTGCCGGTTGCAAGGCGTGATGAGTTAGGCTTGAGCTGCATTCACCTAACTCGTGATGCGGTATTTCGACCGAGGGATGCTGTAACCGGTATTCGGTAAATTTCATGAAGGTTTATTCCCCTGCGAAGGTTCACAGCCGCGCAGTACAGCAACATGGCGCCCATGCTATCGAGGTTCGTCAACACAATGCACAACATAAATAGCAGTCCCATCAACCTCTCGCACATACGACATACATTATAACAAAGAAATACGGCATCTTGATTAATGGCTGGATGGTTATGAACCACATTTTGTAAAACGGTCTCTATCTTTAAAAATAACGTTTTGAGAAAAAGGACCTTCAAGTTCAACTGTATGACGTTCCGCCGCATCTGGCCCGTGCATCGATGAATTACCAGCCTTGTTCATTTCCATGCGAGAAATATAGAAATATAGATATGGTTTGTCTTGTTAGAGTAACCAGTCCGATAATGAGAATATGCTTCCATTTGACAGTTCGACTTTATCCTTGCTGTTTCAGGAAGGAACAACCTCAAGTTAGTCCCCATTCCACCTTAGTGAGGGCAGGCCACGTTGTTCATTCTTCCCAATGGGGTAAAAGCGTTTCATCCATTGTTTACAGCTCGCTTTACTGATAAATAGCAACTTCAGTGGCCCATTCTTAAATATAATATCCCGACACTGGATTCCCATGTTGTAAAACTACACAGGCAAAATAGTAGTCCAACTTCCAAGATAGGCTTTTTTCACAATGGAATGTTTCAGTGTAAACATTGACTCGTCCTGCGGTAAACAAACTCAAACCATAGAAGACTGTTCATTTCATAGGTAGACGTGTTTTACTGATTGAACTGAAAAACTGGATGACGTCACAGACGACAGAGACTTGGGATCAACCATCCATTCCAAAGACGCCATCGATTTCACGAGCAAGACGCTCATCTCCAGAAGTCCCAAGAACACAGCTCTGCGTAGTGATTCCCTTGCCTTTTTTCCCTTTTCCCCCGACATGTTCCCCTACAAGTCGTGGCAATCCACCATATGATTCAGCTATCAAACCCTGCAGATGTGTGTTGCCAACCAACACAACTTGACACACCGACCCAATCACCTGTAATCTTACTAACGCAAGAGATGCTTGTTGCTTTTGACCAAGGTTCAAAAAGTCAATCTGAGGGCAATTGAAGTAAAATACGAAAAATAAAACACTTGGTAAGTGTATCTTGAAGAGAGAAAGTAAGTTACGATTCATAACGCAGTGATGTCCAACGTTTTTCCCATTCAGTGTGGGAAGTACTCAGCGAGCCGTTACAACTGATTCGCAGACTGCAGGCAAGAGCGAACTGATGAGACACTTTAGCGAAATTTATCACTCATAATTAACTGGTGTGGTCAGAGCAAATAGATTGAATGAAGTGGCAGTTTCAACATCATCAACATCATCAACACCACCACATCATCAACAATTGTAAAAAAAAAATCTCCTTTTGGGTATATGTTGTGGGGAAAGAGTAAGTGCCTTTCTGCATACAGGCCTATCTATTGTCAATTGCACCCTCCACTACCCGTACAAGGTGAGTCATTGTAGGTACATTCAGTGTCCAATAGCATGGTGTCCTACAATGTTGGTCCATTCTAAACCATAGTCGTTAATCACTGATGTTACTGAGGAGTGAGTCAGTTGCCAGTAAATCGTTTTCAATATTCGTACAGCAGAGTAATCCTGTTTTCTTTAAAGTGACTGTGGGGTTCAAGTTTCCTTATTTTTCAGGCCAAAAGTTACTGGTGGTGCATCATTTTGTTGACCCACCTAAGTGCAATTGACTCACCTTGTCTGGGGTACAGGGGTGGGTCATGCAATTGACTGACAAGTGGCACACTGTTTAAAATACTTGTATCAATAACCATTTACCAGTCCATCAAATGTCTTATGCCATTTTTAGGTCAACTTTTCACGAGCTTTCAACTCAAACATTCCTCCTACATTGGTGGGTATATGGCCCACCCCATGCGTATTACCTCCCATAACAAATATATCTGCTGCAATGATAATATACAAATGATATAGAACAGACAAGATCTTCGCAATTTTCTTTTTCTATATATATATATATATATAATATATATATCCTATATATATATATTATTATATATAATATCTTATATAATATATATAGATATATATAATATATATATATATATATATATATAATCTATATATTATATATATATATATATATATATATAATATATATAATATATATATAGATATATAGATATATAGCCCATGTTGAGACATTTCTGAATTATGGGGCTCATTTAATGTCGATTCAGTGAGACTTCTGTCTGGCCCATGTTAAAATGTGATTAGCCTCCCGGCACCCACTTTTCCCCCCCAACAGTCACATCGTGGGTTGACTGTAACCACACCAGATGATAGGCACTGGGGAAGAAGAGAGATATTTTAAGAAACTCGACCCTACCCACTAACTCACTTTTGCTCAATAGCGAAAAATGCCACAAATGTTGTGCCCTCTCCCACTTTCAGAAGCTTCCTCCCTTGACCCTTGCTTCTTCTCTCAACTCACTACCTCCACTGCTTCTACACGCACCACAGTTAATTCCCTTATTAGGGCTTGTCTGTGAATAGGTAATAACCGGTATAATACCCAATAGTCAGCCCTGCCAGCAAGTAATTTACATCCTGAAGTGTGCTTGGAGAGACTGTTATTAACTTAAATGTTAAACATCCAGATAATCGTAAGACTGAGTCACCAGAGAATCATTGGATTCACCTCTCAGTCTTCTGAGCATTGCCAGTGCAGGTAACCATTTCCACACTGAATGTACCTTCCAGGCAGTCAGTCAAAAAGTTTATGTGTGTTTTAACCCGTCTCCAGTCACACACACACAACTTAGGAGATTAAATCCTTTTGGGGATTGGGCCGGACCAGTGTTGACCAGCCCACTAGGGCTTATTATATATACACACACAATGCAGGCAGTGGTTGAAGAGTATTGAGGCCCAGCCATAGGTGTTCTAATTGAATTCAGAACATTTCTCTGGTGTGCATTTCTGCTGTAATAATGAGTCAAATGGGAATTTTGAAGATCATCTCACCGTTTTCAAATCAATGTCAAGCAACAAACTTGGCATTCCCCCCTCGAGTAAATATAATATGGCCTTGGAAAATTGCGGCCATTTTTGTCGCCCCCCTCGCACCCTCCTGAAAAATTTCAGTGGTCTGGATAAATGTAGAATATCACAAAAATGAGAGGAGAATACGCAAGAAGAGGCGTTTCTGCCTTGCAATTAGGATTGTCAATAAAGTCAGTGATGCAGGCTTCAAAAGGGCTACATTTTTCATTTTCATAAGCTGCCTATGAACCTTGGGGGGGGGGGGGTGCGTGCAGACCAAATTGCCACCCCACCCGTATCATCACCACTCCTGATCAGGAGGTAGCATATAGGCTGGTCATTGTGCTAGCCAATATTCAAACATATCAGGAATAATAATAAAATGACGATTTAAGGATTTGACTTGTCTTTCCTCCACTGGGGGAAATATTTGTATTTGGGTGAGGGGGAGGATTGTAATCAAAACCCAGATTTCATGAAGGGGGACCCACAAACACTGGTGTCATTAAGTATACACTACATCAGAGTAAGTGTACCACGATATGCGCTCTTCTTCTCTTCCTTGCAATTAGGATTTGTCAATAATGCAGCAGTGATGTCAGGCTTCAAATCGGGCATACAGTTTTACTTTTCATAAGCTGCCTATGAAACCTGGCAGGGGGGGGGGGGGGGGGGGGGGGGGGGGGGGGGGTGCGTGCAAGACCCAGAGTGCCACCCGCCCCACCCTTAGCAGCAAAGCATCACCACTACTGATCCGGAGGTACACATATAGGCTGGTTCACTGGTGCTAGTCCATTACACATCAAACCATATCAGGAATATAATAAAACTGAAAAATTCCAGAATTTGTTTCTGTCTTCACTGGGCGGAATACTGGTTCTGGTCCAATACTCAAACTTATAAATAACATAAAATGAAATTCCAAGAATTTGTACTGTCTTACACTTAGAACTGGGGGAATCTTTTTTTTTTGCTAGTCCCATACTCAAGCATATCAGGATAACGTGAATGACATCTCAAGAATTTGTACGGTCCTTCACTGGGGAATAGTTGTTTGGTTGGCTATATGCTTGCTCTCCACCTCTGTACAATGATCGTTTGAGAGATATAATGATTGCCCTATGGTGACCTGGATGATGAGTGGACCTTGACCTGATACCAAAAACATAAGGGTTAAACTTCATCATATTTACAATCCACAACAAGCACACTTAATTTGAACTTACCTAGATATTTTGCATTCATAAGATATTATACTGACGAGCATATGTCAAATGCCAATTTATCCACATTTCAGTGTTTTTAAGCTGTCCTGACTTCCACATTCATTGAGATAGCTTGTGATATGCGTATCGTAGTATGGTAGTGTCATTGAACTTTTTTTGTTTGTCTAACAAGACGCATCTGGCCAACACAAAAAAGCATGCAAAATCACAGGTCAAAAGGTCAAAGGGCAAAAGGTCAAATGAGGTCCAAGTCGGTCACCAGAATTGTTCACCCGACGAACGAAACTTTCATTACGCACAGTCCTCCAAAATGTTTCGTTGCCGAGAATATCTGACGATTTCCTGTGGTGACCTCGAATGACCTTGACCTGACAACCAAAAACAATAGGGTTCATCCTCCACCATACATGCTACCCCAATACCCCATTGAACTCGATAGATACTCACTTTCTCCTATATCGTGCTGACAACTTTTTGAACTTTGCCCTCTCTCGTGACCTATGAATGAACTTGAATGAGCACCCAAAACAATAGGGTCATCCTCCTCATATGTGCAACCAACAATACCTATTTTGAACTTGATAGCAGTTTGCGTACGTTAGATACGTCTGACAAGGGTGTCACACACACCACACACAACACAGACACACACACCATACGCACGGTGCATGACTGCATAACTTCCTCTTGCCTTCGGAAAAGGAATCAAAGTAAAAAAGTACAACATCGTAAGTCGAGATACAGACTCAATGAATCCTTAAACCACATTCCAGATATTGGAACCCCATTGCTAACTATGAACGGAAAACTAGCTGGCGAAACAATTTTTTTATAGCTGGACTAGAGGATCAATATAATTTAACCGGAGCTTTGTTGCTCCTAGGACTACTAACTATAGCCATCCGCACTATTCCTAAAAATCACGAGAGGGTGTGGAAGTTGGAACTGATGAGTGATTAATCCCCGAAACACTGTAAGTGTTCGGAGTAAGGATATTATGGTTTTGGGGGGTTGTAGCCACCGCCACCGTCCCGGCCGCCGGGAATTTAGGCGTTTTATCCGCACTAAATCTGAAAAACTGAGTAAACCCAGGTCCGCCGTGGTAAAAATCTCGGATGAGCTTCGAAAGTGAGCATTACAGCAATTCTTCTTCTCCCTTATTTTGCAGTTCCGTTTACACGACTGGTGGGTGGGAAGACATTGGTCCCGAAAACATGCGGTGATATGGGAGTGGTCTGGAGGTCAAATTGAGGTTTTCGCCGATTTATTCGACTGTCGAATTCGAATGAAACTTGGTGGATGTGAACTGTGTTAGGTCCTAAACAGCAAGAAGGTTATTCGAGGGCACAGGAGGTGGAAATGTCATAATTATGCGATTTTTTTCCTAACTTTGTTGTAGTTCAACGAAAACTGATGTAGACAGTTGTTAGTCCCCTAAACAGCAAGAGGTTTATTCGAGGGGCACAAGGAGGTCAAATTTGGCATAAATTTTATGCGATTTTCTAACTTTGTCTACTTCAACGAAACTTGGAAAAATGTGGACTACAGCCATAGTCAAATTGTGGTGGCTCAGCAAAACGCGTTGACAACCACACGTACCACCCCTCTCCCTTATTGACCGAGTCTGACCTTATTGAATGTCCACTAAACATTTGATGAACTTAGGAACAATCCCTAGGTTTTGGTTGAAAACACAGAAAAGCGCAGGTACTATTTGAGTAACCTACCTTGCCAACAACATACCATTGATGGCACATTTGTCGCTCGAGGCGGCTGGGCATGTGTTTTGTGCTTACTAAGTAACGTGTAAAATCAATCGGATCAGGAGTATCATTTATAGTAATAATATCCAGTACTCATATAGCGATTTTTCCCACATGCTCAAAGCGTTCACAGATAGGCTATTACCCCTGATCATCATGAGTCACGCCCGTATTAGGCAACCGGCATTTCTGGCTTGTTCACTCCGACCGTCCCCCCAATTCAGTAGGTCACATTATCGTGTCCATCGGGGGACTCCACACTAGCAGGCAGCCACATACAGCGCTCACACGCCTTCGCAAAGCCACCCACTTTTAAACGTTGGTGACGTGAAACATTTCAGGAGACATGCCTGTCCACACAGCGCGTGGGAAAAGTCCTCGGGCTTTCAATTGGCTCCGAACTCAATAGTATACGTGCTGGAGCGCTACCGATTGAGCTGGTATTCCCCACTCCCGGCTTCAAATAGAAATGGTACCTAATGGCCCAACTGACATGGACTTTGGTAGAATTTTTTTTACTACAACCACTAGTCACATTGAGTCACACGCACACACTTGATAATTCTAGTTTTTCAGGCAACCCCCAAATTCTTGATTTATCAGTGTTTGTCACTTTGGTATGTATTTTGTCTAGCTTTGTCTAACCCCACACAGCCGGAACCTTTTTACCCCAGCCTACTCGGAGGGAACTGATGCCTAATGACACCGCTTACATAGAACTCGATATAAGGTTTCTAATGCAAATACTACTGGCATTTTGCGCACACATACATACCTGATGATTCAATGTCCCTCAGTTTAGTAGGGATTAAGATGGACGGGCTGCGCGATGCCAGACGGCTTTCCACGGCTTATGACAGAACCGCATGAGGAAGATGACAGCTTCGGACGTCATCGTCACCCCGACGCCTTCTAACAGTCATGGGAATGAGTGAGTGAGGAGTGAGTGAGTAAATGTCTGACCTCATTCCTCCAACTTGATGACATATAGGCTTTCGACAGTTTGTCTAGAGTGTGCTCACCACCCGAATTTGCTGTCCCTACAAACACTCTGCCTCTTCAACACCATTTAGTTCCCCCAGTAGAAAGACACCACGAAAGGGTCAGGCCAAGGGAACGGCATATCATGAACGATCCGAAAACCCAGGGAACCCAAGAAAACCAGGTAAACAAGCTCGAAAAAAATTCAGCACAACCTAACCAGAAAAAGGCCAAAAGGCTTAATAGTGATTCCTTGACTGGATCCTGACTTTCACATGCTTACAAAATTTACAAAAAGGATCATGTAGTACTCATTATGGGCGGGAACTCACAAACAAAGTTTGAACTTAATTATCCAGGTGAGGGTATTTGAGGCATATGCCTACCAAATTTAATCGGAAAACAGGCACTCTGGATTTATCAAGTGTTAAACAAGATGTGCAGACTTTCTTTGACTCTCTTGACCTCAGAGAAACATTTGACCCGACCCCTTCCGCACACTGCTTGGAAAGGTTCCAATGTACGATCGGAATGCACACCAAGCTACCCCCCCCAAAAAAAGCTCTCTTTTCTCTAATTTACTTCTGGTGCTGATATTTTGAGCTGACGGACGCGTTTGTGTTATGAAAGCCGACTTGTATCACTTTGTTTTATCAAGCGTTGAAGAAAAGAAAAAAGAAACAAGTGCAAGTCGGAAGGGCTATTGGTAGCTGCGGACCGCAAAATGCCCGTGGGCGAAATACAGTCAAACACTGCATGGTTTCGCCATTTCACATTTATCGTTTGTTCAAATTTAACTGGACCCTCTACTTAAATCTGCACAAACCATGGAATGACTGGAACAGTCTACACCACATTGGCCTAATATCTGCTATCGGACCAAGAACAAGTACGCGCACAACTCTTCCTAAGCCTGTGGCAGGGAAACAGTGGAAAACCACTTCCCACAAGGAAATGAATATCTGACATTGTTGACACTCATAGTTATAGTTGGAAAACCCTCCCCAGAGGTAATACAAACAAGGCAACAAGTTACCATCACAGAGTAGAAAGTTGAGGTCGGTTCGGTATTTTGCAGGCCAATTGAACGCGCGTGCATGGTGGGAAGGCACCCAAAGATCGAAGCTAGGCAGCAATTACAATCGACTATGTAAGTTACGGCAACGACGGGTTCAATTATCTTCGTTATTTCGGGCAACTCTTAGTGAAATAGAAAAATACATTTGCTTGAAAAATATGGAAAAATTCCCGAAGAATACAATAGTAGCTTTTGACGGCCAAAAATTTGAGAGAAGTGAAACTTATTTGAAATGACAAAAAACAGTTGCGCGAGATGGCACTACCTACCTGTACGGCAATTAGTCTGTTGTAAGTAGGCCCTCACTAGGCCCAAGGCGTATGTGCAAACTGATGACTTGCTACGCGTACGACGAAACTCAGGTGGTAAATCGGCGCGGTGACGGGAAAAACTTTTGCAGTATTCGAAACAGTACGATGCTAGCTGATCAGCAACTGCAGAAAACAAACTGTTGACCTGGGTATACAGAAAAATGCGGGGGGGTGATTGAAGTTAGTTTTGCCCGGTTAAGCCTGATAGTTAGTGGCTAGCTAGAGGCCTCTCTGTTACAATGATAGCGGTGTTTACAAAATAATACAGTAGGCCGATAGGTAATCAACTGTTAGGTCCTAGTTTTAAAAATGATATTAGGGTGGGAACTGATCTGTGACCTTCAATGATGTTGATGTGCAGCTAGTGTATTACAACAGAAAAATGTTTTCAAGAATATGCTCGCCTCCACCACAAGGCTCCTCATGCTCCAGCACGTCTTGCCTCACCATATTTCACTGCCACATGTTAATTGCACTTGAGGAAACTGCAGCAAAAGGGTTCTTGGATGACCTCTATGCAACACAATGTTTGATGACTGTGCGGGCTGATTTTTAAACCATATTTTTGTTGTCGTCGAGACACTGTCATCATGTTTACAATTAAAATAAAAATGCATCACCTGGCTAATCAATTCCAGAAAAAGCCACAGGATCAAAAGTGAGGAAAACTCTAACGCAAAAATGTGCTTGTTCAAGACATTAGACTGATCGGCCAGGTCATAGCGCTGTTGTAGTCAATTATGTCTAACATCACACAGTGAAACAGATTTTTGCTTGAATGTAATGTATATTCACAGAACAACCTTTTTCTTTACCTCATGCATAATATATAGATACATAACACTACTCAAGTTTGTAGCTTTTTATTTCCTAAGAATCTTTATCTATTTATTAATCAGTAATTTGAATATGTTTGAAACTTAGGACTCTGGTATGAAGATGGATCTGGTTGGTATTAATAATTTTCTCAAAGAACATTGATTACTGAGACTTACTGTGTAGCCCCCCATGTTTATGTGCATATGTGTATATGTGGGTATATATAGGCTATATAAGCCTACAAGCCCTTTGGTTTTCGGGTTTTTTCGAGAAATGACTTATTTCGCTTTTTGGCATATTCAGCAAACTATTAAGAAAAAAAATGGCTTTGTGCTTCATCGAAAATAGGATGCACCCAAAGGACCTGCAATTTATTAATAGGATTTGCTGTTAAAAAATCCAAGATCATTACTTCGAACTTCTACTTAGTCATCTTTAACATCTATTAATGCAAATATAGTACTAATTTAACCTCTAGTGTCTCCATGTAATTTCCCCTGTATACTTTCATGCAGTGAATGTCCACCATATTGGTCTCTGTCGTGGTTATTATAATCACTGTACCACTCCACTATGCTAATCCTATTTCTTCATTAAATGTTAACATACCATGTATCTAGGTATAATTTTGTTTATAATCCTCATCTCTAATAAAGATGTTAAAATACACTGTCCCATAATCACAACAGTGTATATTATTCGCATTTCCCTGTATTTCATAATCCAGAAAGTGTGTGTTCTCTAATATCTACAATCACCCTGATAATAAAAGGATCACTCCACATGCTGCAAAGGCAGTCCAATCCCTGTGTCTTCATGTTTTTTCTGCTAGTGCTTTGCTTCCCAGCACTATGCTCACAAGTTTCCTTCAAAATTGCAGTGAGATGCTTTCCATAATTCAGACAAGTTGATAAGAGGTAAATTAACATTTTTTCTACTACTGACTGATCAAGGGTAAGAGAAGGCAGCAGAAGAGTCCTAACTCGAAGTGGCATGAAACAGTACAGCCTTTACAACACATGCTTAACCCCTCGCTCCAGTTTTTGATAGACCAATGTTGTGGATTTTTTGGTCATGTTAAAGCACAATATAAGCTGGGCGGGCTGGACTCCCTTGTAGCCTTGTTCGCAGACATTTCAATTCACCGACTGATTAGATCACTATATCAAAGGCAACAAGCGCGCATGGAAACAATGCATTTGTTTTAATCTCACACCTCGAAGTCTCGGGCAAACCTAAGATGTTGTCAGTGGCTGTCCCCACCGAGATAATGCCCAACCCCCCCCCCAGTAATTTAGTCCTTAAAATCACCTAACCGAAGAATGCAAGTTAAAATAATATACATGCATCACATCATTTACATGGACCCTTGCCTGTACACCTCAAATGTTGGTTTTTCCAGATGTGTGACTCCAATTTTGTTGCAAAACCGATAAACTTACCGAAATACAATCAATTGCTCTGATCTTCCCCCACTTTACTTTCGAATGATTTTGCTTTTGACTCAATATTTCGCTGTCGCTTGCTGACAATTATTAGGTTGCGAGCCATCCAGGGATGTTTCGCACCCTTGCTGTTATCTTTGGATAGGAAATGATCCTCTCTCGGCAAAGTATATATCGCATTTGAAGGAAAAAAAAATAACGGCACTCAGACCTCCAGAAGATGATCACAGAATGATAATCCTGAAAACCTCCAACCATAAACCCTCTAAAGGTAGTATAAAGACACTAAGATCCTCAAGCAGCGGCAGGCATCATGTTTGCCTGATGGAGGGTCAAGATTTTTCCTGGCAGCACTGTGATGCCCCTGACTATACCTCCCTTGAATGGCACCTGTCCCCTGCATGACCATCGGGAAGGCCTGCATTTTTGGCCTGTTAATATCCCCCAGTGTCCCCCCACTTTCATTTCAATTTCTGCCTGAGGTTTTAAAATGTACCTCAATCAATTCATGAAAATGAGGGAGGGGATTTTGGGGTGGGGATGAGAGGTTAGGGAGGTCTAAGTGATATGTGGTGTCGCAGTCTCTGTAAGCGACTCCTTTCCCACACCCCGCAGCTCAGCACCCCTGTAAGGCCGCCGCTGCTGCCGTGGGCTCGAAGTTTTCGTATTTGTAGTTTTTTGTAAAGAGCCTTGGTTCTTTTTGGGCGCCCCGTGGGAGTAGACTGAGAAATAGCTGGGGAGTTCATCTTCTGCCCAACGCACTATTATTGGCTGGGTATTAATCTGCAGTTCATGTCCAAATGGTCTACGCAATTTTGCTCTGCCAGGCTAAACTATTGGCAATCAGCTCCGTTATGGTGTGTGCAATACTCATTCTCTTCCCAAGGCCTAGATGCCACTGACTTGACTATTGAACCTGTGGCTGGTATTGGGCTAACCTAAAGAAAAATGCACAAGTAGTTTGTCATGTCAACCATTCCCACCTAAGTTTTGGTTTGATGGCATGCCCTGCCTATGTAGTTCTTTTCTTCGCATCGGGCCAGACATGGCAAGCTACGTAGGGCTAACGCTAAGCCTAGATATATGCTCCATAGCGACTCTTGTTTTCATTATCGGTGTGGAAGGGGTCGCCACAAAAGTTGTCTACATTCTCCAAATTCTAACAGCACAAGTGCGGGGAACTATCCACAACATCTCAGAACCTAAAATTACTTCACAGAAATTTTGGGGAATCGTAATATGGCACCAATACTGGCCTCAATTTGCATAATTTAGCCGCACAATTGGCGTATCATTGCTCGCCAACAACCGAAACTGTTGGTTTACACACTGCATGTACCATTTGCGCGAATCCGTTCTTTTTTTGGGTGCATTTCCAGTATGCCCCGCGCGTTAAATTGACTGCAAATTGTTGCACGGTAAAATATGGGCGAAGTTACGTATACGTAATAATTCTGTGGTTTACCATCAAACGTATTTAGGTGGGGGGGGGGGGGAGGGCCCAAGCCATTGGCTAATGCAAGCTTACTGTGCCCACACTTTCTAGGGTCGCATATGGAGAAATTTGGACAGATGATGGTAAAAAGATTAATACTATCTGGACTGGTGTGTCTGTTGTTGGCTTCCCAGAGATACGATTAATGTACAAATCCTGCAGAGGCAGGGAAACAATGTAAACAAACCTCTCTCACCAGCTCAAGGGCTAGTGGGGAAAGACTTATTGGGGTAAATTAGTTGGATTTGAGTTAAACTTTAAGCACACTATGCAACAAATGTATATCAGCCTAGCCAGTGGCATGTGACATCCACCCACCAAGTTTCAAAATCCTGTCGCATGTACGGTTCAGAATTTACGAATGAACTCATTGGGGGATTAATTGGAATTAATTAAAATTTCATCACATTATGCAAACACAAATGTCACTCCGCCTAGCCGTGCATGCTTCGTCCACTCACCAAGTTTCAACCTGATTGCTGTACGGCTTCAGAGTTCCAGAACGGTTCAGAATGGCGAACGAACGAACGGACGAACGAGGCGAACTAACGAACGAACGAACGAACGAACGAACGAACGAACGAACGAACAAAAGAACGGACGGAGAGACTGATGACTTGTAGAGCTGCTTACCCGCGCTAAAAACCTCCCGTTCGTCTAAATTTCCTTTGTCAAATTGGAACAATCATCCAAAAAGTCACTTCCCAATACCAACTTAGTGTCGTTCGCATTTCGAATTCTGGATCGTACAGAATCATCGAGATCGATTATATAGGCCACAAGAGTAATGGACCAGGACCGACCCTTGGGGACCCACTGGTGACCTCACTGCCGGTAAAAACGTCCTACTAACGAAAACACTCTGTGCCTAGTGTGGAAGCACTCTTGAATTCACCTCACTTCCTCCCCGTTCCTACTTGACGGCCTACCTGACAGACGTCCTCTACCCTAGCAACATCAAACAAATAGGCCCTTCGCTTCACTCTTACCCTCACTAGATCCAACGATCTACTACCTGACAATGGAATCCTACCTCTAACTTTCCCCTTCCCCTACAACCCTTCTGCGCTTCCCCCGCCCCCCTCCCCACCCCTCCAGTTGCAACTATCACCTTGTCACATGCACATCCCTGTCCGCTAACCGCCCTCCCTTCGCACCGACAATTCAACCGGAACGCTCAATCCAATGGACCCCCCTGAACCCCCTCTCAATCTCTCAACATCTACAGCCTCTGATCCCCCACCTTTACTGCCACGACAGTGCCTCCCTAGCAACCCCCCCCCCCCATATTACTGATTTCCACGCGGCCCTAACTTCGCCTCTCCGATAAACCTTACAATTCAGAAGTAATATAACAACAACCAGGTAATGAGAAACCTGAGTATTCAAATTTAATATGGATTAACACAAGTTATTGTCAAATTTATACGGAATAAAAGAATTAATGTGAATTAGAATCCGTATTTATTATAAAATGATTATGCCCATTAGGTCAATCATGTACACTGACATTTTGACCCAACTAGATAATGTGGTTATTTGTTTGGTGAGCGTATATATTTTTTGACTAGCTGTAATTTGGCGAGAAAAAAATGCGCAAATTGGGAAAATCTCCACACGTACACAGACACCCAGCCGGGACATATTGATTTCAAACAGGGAAACTACGAAAAAATCGCCTCAATACTGTACTAAGCATTTGGTAACATGCTTACGTGTGTTGTTGCCATCCGGAGATCAATAGACGCAACGTCACACGTCTACGTAACGCATTCGAGCGCGCACACTTCAACATGCCATTCTACATAAATGTATGGCGACTGTGTCGAGACTTCGGACATTGACAGGATTCTAACAGTGTCAGGTATCAGGCCCCTGAAGCTGCCCTGTGCTGGTTCGGTTGCAGAACATAATAGTTATGTTTGTCTTTCTCACGCCCACACCAAAGAGAACTTGAGACCTCCTGAGTTCACATTGTTGATCAGGTGTTATTGTCAGTAGGCTCAAACAAAGACCGCGTTTGCCGATTGGTGAACGGATTAATTGTCGAAGCCTGTTGACCTTATCCTCATCCTTATGCTATTCGGTGGTACTCCATGACATTTACCCAGTACGACTAATACAAACCCTACAAAGTTTAAATAATCTACCCCTAATCACAATGTTACCCAAAATATTTCATAGGCAAATATAACCTTATACGTTAACCGAAGACCCCTGTTTGTTAACGAATAGCTACGACTTTGTTTGCTGTCGCTGTTCGAGACCCCACGTCGTCTAAGCGTCGGCCTTCCAACTCTGTAGACCGGGGTTCAGATCCTCGGTCGGATCATACCTAAGACTTTAAAAATGTTACCTTATACCGACGTCCTCAAAATCAAGGGATTGGAGCAGGGACAAACGAGGGGTAGCATTTTCAAGGTTGCCGTCTGCGGTGATGCCCCACCTCCCACTTAAGGTACCGCCAAAGAGGCATGCTTTTCGTGGTACCTGGTGAGGAACCTCACCGCTGACAAAGGTGTAGTATCCAGTCCTGCAATCCTTGCTGGCGCCTTTTCACGGTCGAAGACCTGCCTCAGAGCGCTCATCACAGTTTCACCTTTAATTTTGAGCCAAATGCCCCGGAAAAAATAAAACAATCAGTAGGCCTAACCCACAAATGTCTTCTTGGAACATGTTAGACAAAGTTTTACTAGTATTACCCACCGGCAGAAAATGTCAATGGTCACGTCTCAGGCAATTCTTCCACCCTATATATTGAAAGAAAAACTGTCGGAAAAAGGAGCATAGCCCCACTCTAAGAATTCCCTCTCTTCCCATCTTGTAAACTTTCTTAACGACCCGAACAAAGTTGAACACGCAGTACAATGTTTAATTCTCGTGAACATGATTCTGGGGATAGGGTAAAGCGTGAAAGAAAATACAAGTTGAACATGGGAGCTTTGACATATTTGAAAAATCTTCAAGTCTTGACAAATAATTCATATCCAATATGTTACAACAACCCGGAACACGAACAGGAACCACTTGTAAACAGGGATGATATGACTGGCCACAAAGTTTTCCAACGCGGAAGCGGATTCTCTATAACCGCTGGGGAATAAGTTGAGATAGTATGCGTCAAGCCTGCAAACTGTATCATGAGTCGGGTAAAATTTGAAATTACTCCTTTTCAAGGAACGACCATCCATATTCCAGGAAAAAGTTGTATCGTCACATCCATTGGAAGTTAACTTCAACACTGTCATCCGGACATCTCCTGTGAATTTGATATGCCACGTAGTTTTTGTGAGCCGACATTTAGCATTAATATACAATGACCCAAAATATATAAAAAAACGGAATCCAATGGGCAACCCTGCCTCATTTCTTTCCCAACATCAACAATTCTTGAGAGAAGGCCGATGAATTCCGTACACTGCAGTGCAATTGGAATACAAACTTTTTCAACTCAACAAATAACGCATCTCAACATTGAAAAAAAAAATGCAGTGCATTATATAGAAGATCCCAGTTGATACTACTGTTTTACAGGAGCCTATAATTCTACTACTACTACCACGACTACGACTACTACTAACTACTACTACTACTACTCTACACTACTACCTACTAGGATTAATAATATAATATATAATAATAAAATAATACTAACATAATAATACTATGAATCGTTAAAGGAGCCATAAGGTGTGAACAAAGAGATGCCAATACAATCTGCGTAGCGAACTGTCGTATGCGGCTAATGTGACAAGAGGATCGCACTTTTTCGGGCAGCCAGAAAATTGAGGATGTTCGCACTTTAGTCTCCGCATATCCAGACATTCATCGCCACGTTAGACTCACGGAAAGGTATCAGTGAGTATCGATCTTTATCCAATTCCACTTTGAATTACTTTGACCTTGCCATTGGATTGCGTTTAAAGTGTTAACAGAGGCAAGGAGGTCTCCGCGTTGATACGATAGGCCTATAATATACTAATGGGCGAGTACTTGCTCACTACTTGCTCACATATAGCTTTCGGACAAGCGCTCTTTTCCCTCCTGAGGACTAGCTTTCGGTGACGGTGTAAGGCTATGATTCCATAAATGCGTATGCGTGTGTTAAAAATCGCCAATTTACGTGACTGTGATCGGGGGATAGTGTTTGACTATGTTCCATTTTATTTTGAAAGATCGATAATTGGTACCACATAACCAAAAATTCATAAATGTGCAGGCAAAACAAACAACGCTGATATTCGAAATGAGCAATGGTACTCATGGGTATGACGCCTGCGTATCACGCGAAGAATTCTATGGGCATATCTTCTCGTATCTTTTCCCTAAAAGCTGAGCAACGCAATATGCAGGGCTTCTGCCTTTTTATGGTCTTTGTTCGCATACACTTATCATGTAATGTTTTCGCTTCTGAAACAAACGTTCGTTTTCGTCTAAATATGTGATTTTCGCATCCAACCGTCTAGGCATACGCATCTATGTTAATCCCATAGATATTTGGGTTGCACATACGGTGGGGATGATCCTATTGTTTTTATATGTCAGGTCATGGCATTGAAGGTCACCAACGCAACGTCCTATATCTCTGCAACGCAACATTATCAGAGCAATGTTTGTAATTGGGAAGTTCTTGTTCGACTATGTGAACTGTACCTCTAGTGACACTGTGACCGCTCACATTTGACCCTTCGACCATCATTGAACCTATGACCTTGTGACCCTTCAGGTTTCAATTTTTTTCAGTGACGACCAGACTCCTTCTCTGTTTGCAACAAACCAGTAGTCAATTGCACTGACCGTACTGAAACACTGCTATCGACACACGCTATTTCCAGCTACGTCCTATGTAAAAGGATAAATCAGCAGCCTCTAAAAAAACACTGATACTTTTTTTTTTTTCCTTCATATATCTCGCCACAAAACATGTTCAAGGGGGTTAGCAGTAATTGAGATTTTGTTTGTCGGGTGCAAACTCAACTCTGGTGACCTACTTGACTTTCCTCTGACCCTCATTGATCTAATGACTTTGTTACCTTCTGGGTCAGTTCTTAGTAATTACCTGACTAGTCTGTGAAAAACTCTGATGAATTTCATGTTCCGCCTTTACTCCTCGGCAATGAAACATCTCAGAGGCAATATCGTAAAGAGAAGTTTCTGTTCGTTCTGTGGTGGCTACCACTGGACCAGATTTTTCATGTATCCACTCATATGGCTTAGTATTGAACATTCATTTGACATCATTACTTTTGTCCAGATTGTTTTCAATCCTGGAGTGAAACGCAAGCCTTTTGAATAAATGCATATAGTATCCATCATGTTTGTGATTGCATCCTTCCAGCATAAGCCAAATAAAAACCTACCCAATTTCGGGAAAGTAGGGGATTATAGGCACAATGTATTATTTGCATTTAGTTAATGACCAAAGACTGCAGGAAGAGACCTGTTCCTTCAAACAGCAACTTTGACACCACAATTCGGACGAGTTGGTTTGTGGTGTTAATTATTCTAAGGCCTACTTGCCTGCTATAAAGAAAGATTTTAGGTGATTTTGAAAGTCCCCTTTTGTTACACAAGTTTGATTTTGGCGAGAATTCACTACGCATAGTTTGCGTTCTTTTCCAAAAAAAGAGTGCAGAAGGTTGTTGTGAAACAACCTGATTAACAATATGTATGCGTATGAAAACGGACGAGAACCAAGGCAACACCATGATTTATATTGCATTTGTGCCTAATTTCGATAAGAGATGTTATATTAGGGACTAATCGATCTTCGTGCCGCTTTTGCTACTGAAGACCGCCGAAGAGAAATTCCATGTCAATACTAGATCTGATTGCGTTCCAGAGTAAGCAGTTGTCATGTTTTTACAGTAGGTATTGTTCCAGAACCACACCGCGGGAACGCAAACCATGATCATCAGCGATCAAGAATACCATTTATATTACAAATTGCCAAGCTTACAAATGTAGCCTGAGCCGTGTCCACTGCCCGATTATAGTCTCAGCGGGCCGATATTCTGAGTCGCCCGAGTCGATCGACCGATCGCGCTCTCTTGCAAGAGTGTTCACATTGCCCGATTCATTCGGCCGATTTATTACTTACTGCGTTGTCCGATCCTATTTCGTATCCCCGCTTATAGTTTGTTACACGTATCTCAAAGCACATTTTTTACAATTGGAAATAATTGAATTATTAAAGGAGGATCCGTGCTGTTTCAACCCCGAGATTTTCACGGGGCCAATTTTTGCCAGTAGCTGATTGTGCCTTTTCTGTACCATTGGCGCCGCGGGAATTTACCAGTGGGGTCGCTGGAGGGCTTAACCACTCCCACGTTTCTCTAGGGCCCATGTCAACCATCTAAGCGGATCGCCACGACTGGCTGGCGTGGAGCGTGCAGAAATTTTCAGCCATCAATCAGTTCCCCAGGCCTCCCAGATGGCCACTGTTTCTCGCCATTAAAATGGTAGGCATGATATTGCCCCAATCTCAAGCCGGTTGCCAAAAGTTGAGTAATTTCTTGCAAATCACGTCCATTGGGCCCACGCAAAACGACAGCTACTACTAATTGCGTCGCGGACGCTATTCTTGCCCATTTTTTTTTTGGGGGGGGGGGTGCATGGACGAAAAAATGTTAACTCAGTTGCTCCGTAAGCTCAATATGGAGTAAGTCTTTTCCCCTTTCGCTTGTCGAGGCTCAAGTCCCATAATATTTCATACAGTAATCTTGGTGGAACAATGCTCACTTCCAGGCAGCAGTCAATGCAATTCGGTGCGACCTACACACACCGAAACACTATCCTTTTTCAATACTATTTGTGTTTTTACCTAGTCGATTATAGGAATAATTCCACTGATTTTTGCATTCTCGGAGCGGGCGTTGATGCATTGGGTGCAATACTAGCAAGCAAATCAAACATCCAGTCCGCTTTCTCGTGAAATTATTTTGGCTTTCCCTTCACCTGCGTGATCTTAGTGACTCTTTGGCACTTTCAGGTTGTCGTTGATGCAATCTGTGCAAAAGAGCAAACTGAAATCGAGCCGGATCGCGCTGGAAGACCATGCCGGGTGTGGGGTTACGACGAGCTTATTCGCATATCACACGAATCCGCTTTTTTCCTTGGTCGAATTTGCGAAATCACGTTGGTCACAACGTCCTTCTGGGAAACCGTAGTGCTCCACCATCCGGGCCTTCCAGTCTTCCCTTCCCTTTCTGAATTCGGACTCTCATCCTTTGATGTCCCTTTGATGTTTGGTTCCAATAATATCCGAGACGCCTTTTTGAGTGATTTTACAAAGTAGGTCGCGCCCATATTTAACGGCCTATCATTACGGGCACACGTGTTATAGACTACCAGGCGGTTCCACAGTAAATGATTTAATAAACACGGCGCGATTGTGGTGGGGCCCGTATACAGCAGAAGAACCATATACATCCGCTTCTACTCAGTCCAAATAAAAACGAAGTTTGTATAATTATTGTGGCTGTAAATAATTAACCAACAATTACATTATATATCATTAGTCGGGCCCACATATTTGGCGTGCCTCATTGGCGTAGCCAGGGTTTATCGAGCAAGGGGTTACCAACTTTCCCTGGGGTTCACCACTATTTCATAGCGGAAAAGTTCGCGAACAATGGCATCCTTCTCGGAAGTTAGTAAAATGTTTTTCTCAGGAACATTCCTCAACAGTTTCTATTTCGAGAACATAAAACACATTATATACAAAACGGCCCCATCTCCCTTCGATCGTTGGCGCATTGGGAGCTTTGTAAAGTTTTTGCGCTCTAATGCCCGTGACCGCAATGATATCTGCCCCCCACACACTTCTTCTTCGAGAAACCCTCGCAGTTCACAGCTTTCGGCAACTAAGGAGGGCGATCAGGAGGGAGAAGAAACTAAATTTTCGGAAGGGGGCAAAGATCAAAGAGGGAGAGATGTCAAGGGCCCGGCCTCATTGGGATCAGGGGCAAAGCCGTCGGGTGGGGGGTCCCCGGGAGATAGCAGTAGTATTCTGGAAATATACAATGAACGAGATCTCAACTTAAGCCGCGATTCCATGTACGCGGGCGGCCAGGCGGGCGTCTAATCGCTCTCGTATTTTCAATGAGCCGTGTTCCATGCCGCGGGCGGGCGGGCGTTTTCTCGAATCGATCATTAAGCGATTTTTTCCGCCCGCCGCGTGTCCGCGTGGTATTCGTAAATCGATCCCTGGGATTTTTGGTTTTATTTTTTTTTTTTTTTTTTTTTGTTTTTTTTTTTTTTTTTTTTTTTTTGTTTTTTTTTTTTCCCGGCAATCTTACCGGCTTGAAACCCGATAATGGAGAGTAGAGGACAACTTTATGTTCAAATGTTCCAAAACATATTCATACTTTTTCAAACCGAGGGATGAGATTTTATATACAGATTGTCTCAATTTTTAAAACGGCCCGACACCTATTCGAACACATATTTGCATGGTTCATAATAAACCAGTTATTTATTTCCGTATTTGCTAATTAAATCTCCAAAAACCTGTCAATTGTGAAGTTTTTAAACTAGTGGGGCGTGATCGTTGACATTAGAACACTGGTTACAGAAAATGAACACCAGTGTTTAGGTTTAAACACTAGTAGCGTCCGCTGGGGTGTGGTGTGGGGGGGGTGGGGGGGGGGGTGGTGTTTGATAAATAATAATAATCATCTTAATAATACCGATCAAGCGTATAATTAATACTATAATTATGATAATAAATAACAATAATAACAACAATAATAATACATACCTAAGTAATCATAATCGTAGGCTACATCGGTTTCTTATATAGCGGCAATATACACACTTAAATGAAGAGAGATGTGTGAACCGAGACAAACGCAAACCCAGCCGCACGCCCGCCCGCGTGCATGGAAACGAGTATTCAAAAACGCCCGCCCGCCCCGTGCATGGAAACGCGGCTTAAGAACACTAATTATTTTCATGTGCTCAAACCAAATTTAGTTTTTAATATCCTCTACCTCTAGTCCCTCTCAAAACTAGAGGGGAAGACGAAAGGAAGACCTTGGAAGTTCGGGGTCCTCATCCCCCTGCACCCTCATTCTCCCTCCTGTATTGCGCCAGTGGCACTGGGTCTTTTCTGTTTGCTTCGTAGGTCGGTCAAATCCTTCCATGGTTTCCGTTTTCATACTCCGAAGAAAAAAATTGCAATTTTTTGGCCTACATTCAACTGTGTGAAACGCCGATTCCGCGGTCGGTAATAAGTTATCCAAGAAGTATACAAACCAAATTCACTTGAATTCGATCTTTCACATCAACGTCAGCTAATCGGACACTACATGACCGCATGCTATTCGGCTACTCATAGGAAGTTTTCAACTTCCTCCAAAATTACTGACGTTATATGGCAGATACACCTCAAACAAATTGCTCTCTCCCCCTCTCTCTTCTCTCGAGGGTGTATGCTGCGGCGCTGGACTTGCCTTAAAAGAGCGATATGGCCGAATGGTAATAGGTTTTGCGATTTCCACTGGGGGCCCTGTGGTTCCACAACCCGTAACTACGCCCTGGTGTTGATAATTGTATGTGCATTCGATGTCCCCGCTGCTGGATCGCCACTGTATGGGCAGAACGTTCCCTCTTGTCTTCTCAGATGACGTTAGTTACGCTGGAGCCATGTGGGTGTATCATACATATGCGTATTGGACCCAACCCCTTACCCCCCCCACCACCCCCCCCCCCACCCCCAAATCTAAGAGCTTTGCCCACAATTTTCATTTCTGGAATTGAAACTTGTGCTAGCGATTCTATATTTTTTACTGCAATTGTCATTTGTCATTCGAGGTTTGACACATATTGGGAACCGAGGCTACGAAGGATGGAGATGCTTAGAAATAAAGAAGCAGAAAGTATTATCTATAATATCATAAGTGGACTCATGGGAGGTCCTGTGTCACATCCTGTCCCTACTGTAATCGGGGCATATCAGCTTACTATTTCATGGAAGAGGGCCCATCCCTCTCGCCCACCTGGCCAAACACTCTTAACTTGCGAGCGCTCTAGCTAGTTTTGAAAGTTTGACCCGTACCGAGTCCCGACCCCCTACCGTTTCTTCAACCACACAGGTGACCCATGACCAACATTGGATGCTTCAGCACCCAAAATTTGTGAGCTGTTTTATTTATCCTGTACTGCAGATATGGGGGGAAGGAAGAATAGGCAATAAATAGAATGTAATAATGGATAATAGGGTGGAATCATTGAAGCCAGGGCCTTGGTGGGTGGCATTTTGCGCCATATTCCCCAATGAAATCCTGGATGCCTGGATCTGCGACCGTTTGGCGTGATTGGCATTGCCACCTGTAACGCCACTGATCCCCCAACTGAAAAGTCTGGTGACGTCACTTGATCGAAAAAGGTTCGCAACCCCTCACCTGCCGGCTACACTTCCAAAGCGTTCATCCACAGTACGCTCCTGGCTCTGTTTACATTACCATCTGGTGCATTTTGATAATAGCCTATAATTCGCAGGTTTGAATGTTAAAGCTAGCTATAAAGTCGGCTATAGAACACAATCAATCCAACAATGTTACTGGCCTATATTTTAAAAGTATAGTTGGCCGCTAGATCAATGAATCATAATTATACACACGGCGACCTGATGTAACGTTTTTCCTGTTACAACAGGGACCTATAAGTTTTCCTCATGTTTGTGTGAACTTTCCCTCCAAAATGCCCCAGGGAGCAAACGTCATGATTATACATGATCAATTTGAAGTAGCCTCCAATGATTTTGGCGCATCTCGTGAAAGAAAAACGTCCTTGTGGTCCGCAATCGAATCCAGCCATGTCGACTTACGGAAACAGGATTGCGAATTCTGCACGATGCACCCCGTTTTCGCGAAATAATGCGAGCTCCGTTGCTAGCCTTGCTACTGCTAGTCTGTATCACTTTTCGGTACTCTATAACGTTGAGACACACTTCATAGTGTCCAGTCCCTAGCCCATAGGCCTACGGCAGCACTAGTCGATGATCCTGGCTAAAGACTATCTATTTGGGGTACTTGCAAGCACACTAAGAGACGAGTCAATAACACCCAAAACGATATTTGTCACACTCAAACTCACAGAGGCCTAATGTTCCGTCCCACTGTTACAACCAACACTGTTACGAACACTATGTCGTGGGCCAATTACTTAGGCAGTATGAGTACGAACTCTGTCCGTCCGTTCATCACATAATAATACCATTTTGAGGAGTACCCCGACTTAGACGTTGATAGTGCCTTTCAGGCACATTGAATATCTAATTTTTTTCGTATTGATCAGCATCAGCACACGCCTCGTTAACATGATATTTATATTCCCAATTTTACTACTCCGACAGTCGTGAAAACGAGAAACAGAAAACTTCCCACCGGCCAAAGTCATACTGACCGATCACGATTCGGCGCGATTAGAGTCTTACAATGTCAGACTTCGGATCGGATCGGCCGCTTGGAAAAAGAAGATGGTCCAACCACTGGCGCGATTTTCTTCACAATCAACGATTTTCACATTCTAGTCGGCCGACTCATGAATCGTGCCCTTAGAAGCGGTCAAGTGTGACCAAAAAACGGCTTAACGCCAATAGATTGGATGTCAATGACGGGAATTAGTCAGGGGACCGAATGATTTTCTTTATAACAATATTTAACTACGCAGTTCCAACGGCAGTGCCCGAGGGATTCTATTGCTGTTATGGCGGTAGTATTTTGGAACGCTGTGTTGTGAAGAATTGAGTAAGTCCAGTCGGTCTGTGAAGTGCATTGGTCGCTCGAGATGTAACCTAGGAATCTTAGGTTTCTCATCTTAGGTCTCAGCAGCTAGATGCAATCGATATTGCCCTCGTTTCTAATGCGGCAATGTTCCTTCTATGGCATCCGTCCTACATCACAGATTTTTTTCTGGCGTACAGGTCTATCTAATCACTCAGGGGGAAAAAAAAAAAAAAAACAAAAAAAACATTGGTGTCATCAAGCGCTGGCTAGTTTGAAATTCCACAAATTTACATTTGCTTCAAGTTGCATGTATGTATTATGAATTAGCGCACGACGACTACTTATCGCGTACTGGAGGACGGCCCCACCTCCTCTCAGTTGCACGTATCATTCGCGACTTAGCAGTTAGGCTTCCGGCAACATCTCTCATAAGACTATCCGTCATTCAACGCCCCGCTGCCACGGGGGAGCCGACCCCCGCGGCGCGCACGTGATGCAGGCGCGCAGATGGCGCGCTCGGGGCTGGCAGTATCCCTCAGGGCTACGAGTACCTTGCTGTTACCCCTTAGCGCATCGATGGTAGGTATGCCTGTACTAACTTGTGTAAGCTGGCTGCTTTTGGGAATGCCTGTACGCACGACGACTACCTCCGCGTCACGTGGGAGGACTGGGGCCCCACCGTCCTCCCCGGTGCAACATGAACAGTACTTTTTTGCTGGTACTCCGTTAGCGCATCGGATGTTATGTATGTATGTATGTTTATTTATTATGTATGTAATGTAATGTATGATGTAGGTATGTAATTGGGTATGTATGTAGGTAATGTATGTATGTAATGCCCTATAACCAAACCTGCGAGTCATGGCCCCACTCCTACACGATGTTACGTTTCAATATCTATTAGGCTCTACTTCGTATCGAGCACTCGAGACGGTGAGCCACCAAACCAACTACGAATGTTACAAAAACCCATGAAACCGTGATGAGCAGCACGATACACGGATGGAACGGTTCGATTGAACTACTCACGAAAAACAGGTAACAAACCGTAACGGAAGAGGTGTACGTATTAGAAAAGGTAGAGCGCGTAGTGAAAGTTGATCTTGGATGAACCCCATCTACTAGTGTTTAGATGTTAACGAGGTAGGGGTGTACCAATCCCAACTTGCCCCCGGTAACGTAATTTTATGTCTCATCCGAAAGACCGATGATAATTCCAGAACCCGACTATTTCCCCGGAACTGGAGGAGTCATGGTCAGGTGACTGTCTCACGATGCAGGCGACCGATGAGACTTATTGCAAATATACGTAACAAACCCCAGTGAAACAGAACCTAGAAAGTCCCTCTGCATTAGCAGCGGAACCATGAGTGAAAGATCAAACCTCGGCCACTGCAACTGCAAGTGCGTCACGAATGGAAAAACGGGTCCGGTGACACAACCATGGGATGACTCAGTCCCCCAAAAGTTGTGAGATGTTTTATTTAGCCTGTACTGCAGATATGGGGGGAAGGAAGAATGAGGTGCAATAAATAGAATGTAATAATGGATAATAGGGTGGATACATTGGCCAGGGCCTTGTGAGGTGGATTTTGAGCCATATTCCCAAATGAAATCCGGATTCCTGGATCTGCGACAGGTGGCAGTTGATTGGCAGATGCCTCCTGTAAAGTCACTGATCCCCCAACTGAAAAGTCTGGTGACCGTCATGATCGAAAAGGTTCGCAACCCCTAACCTGACGGCTCACACTCCCACAGCTGTTATCCACAGTACGCCCCTGGCTCTGTTTACATGGCACAATCGGGAGTGCATTTTGATAATAGCATATAATCGCAGGTTGAATGTTTAGGCTACTATTAGTCGGCGTATTAGAACAACAACAATGCAACACGTACTGGGACTAATATTTTAAAAGTAATAGTTAGGCCTAGATCAATGAATATTAATTATAAACCACAGGGCACCTGATAATGGGTTTCCTTCATGTTTGTGTGAACATTGCCCTCCAAAATCCCCAGGGGAGCAGTCGAGTGATTATACATGATCAGTTTGTAGTAGCTCTCAAGGATTGGGCTCATCCGTGAAGACAAAAACGTCAGTGCCGGAAATCGAAATCCCAGCCATGTCGGGTGGAACAGGATGCAATCTTGACGAGCACCAAGTGTCGCGATAATAATTCAGAGCCGTTGCTAGGCATTGCTACTGCTAGTCGGTGAGGCACTTCGGAACTCTATAACGTTGAGAACCCACTCATAGTGTCAGTCATGCCATAGGCCTAACGGCAGGCCCTAGTCGATATCAAATGGCTAAAGACTATCATGGGGTGTATTGACACATAGACGGATGTCAAAACACTACAAACGATATTTGTCACACACAAACTGTCACAGAGGCATAAGTACGTCCCACTGGACAAACACACTGTTAAATTGCTAACACTAAAGTATGGGCAAGTACTTAGGCTAGATGAGTACGAAGCTCTGTTCCGATTCAGGCCATAAATATACCTTTGAGGAGTGATTCTCGGACTTGCGGGTGAGAAAGTGCCTTTCAGGGCACATTGAATTATCTAATTTGTTATTAGTAATTGATCAGCATCAGCACGCCTCTTAACATGATATTTATCCCATTTACTTACCGACATCGTGAATAACGAGAACACGAAAACTCCCGGCCAAGAGTCAGACGGGACCGATCAAGATTCGGTCGGCCGATTAGATTCTGACATGTCAGACTCGGATCGTATTAGCGATGGAAAAAGAAGAGGTTGTAACTGGCGATTCTCAACGATTTCAGTCTTAGTCGCCGACACATGAATTCGGCCTTAGAATCGGTTCAGTGTGAACACGGCTTAACGCAAGAGATTGGATGTCAATACGGGAATAGTGGGGGACCGAAATATTTTCTTGAACAATATGTAACTAACGGCGGTACAACGGCAGTCAGAGGGATTATTCTAAGTGCATGTGATGGCGGGTAGTATTTGAAAGCGCGGTGTTGTGAAGGAATTCAGTAAGTCCATCGGTCTGTGAATTGCATTGGTCAGCTAGAGATGTAAACCTAGGAAGCTAGGTTCTCAGTTAGGTTCTCAGCAGCTAGAGGCAATAGAATATTTGACCCGTTTTAAGGTGGCATGTTCCGTAATATGGGCATCCGGCCTACATCCACAGATTTTTTCTGGCGTAAAGGTCTATCTAAGCCTCAGGGATTGTGTCAACCCGCTGGCTAGTTGGAAATTTCCACAAATTTACATTTGCTTCAAGTTGCAGGATTGTATGTATGAATGTACGCACGACGACTACCTTATCGCGTGCGTGGGAGGAACTGGCCCAACCTCCTCTACAGTTGACACTTGATCCTACGAGACGAGCAGTTAGGCTCCGCGAACTCTCTCTCATAAAGAGCTATGCCATCACGCCCCGCTGCTCACTGGGTGGCCGACACCCGCGGGCGCGCGCACGTGCTGCAGGCGCGCAGAGGGCGCGCTCGGGGCTGGGCGTTCCCTCAGGGCTAACGGATACTTCGCTGGTACCCTTGCGCATCGATGTAGGTATGCCTGTACTAACTTGTGTAAGCTGGATGTTTTGGGAATGCCTGTACGCACGACGACTACCTCATCGGTACGTGGGAGGACTGGCCCAACCTCCTCTCGGTTTGCACATGACCGGTACTTGTGGTACCCTTTAGCGCGATCGATGGGAGTATGTAGTATGTATGTATGTATGTAGTCTTGTATGTATGTATGATGTATGTATGTGGTATGTATGTATGTAGTATGTATGTATGTATGCCCCTATAACCACGAAAATGCGAGTCATGCCCAACTCCTACCACGATGTTACGTTTCAATATCGTAGGCTTATTCGTATCGAGCACTCGAGACGGGAGCCCCAAACCACCTATCGATGTTACAAAACACCATGAACCGTGATGAGCATGCACGATACAACGGAGGAACAGTTCGATTGAACTTACTCAACGAAAAACAGGTAAAAAAACCGGAAACTGAAGAGGTGACTATTAGAAAAGTAGATCGCGGCGTAGTGAAAAGTGATCGTTGGAGGACACCATTATACTAGGTGTTAGATGATATCGAGACCGGGGTGTAACCAATACCAACTGCTCCCGAGAACGTCATTTTAGGTTCATCCGAAAGAACGATGAAGTGAATTCCAGACCGACGATTTCCCCGGAAATGGAGGAGCGCTGGTCCAGGTGACTGCTCACATGCCGGACCGTTGAGACTTATTGGAATATACCCGTAAACAAACCCCAGTGAAAAAGAACCTAGAACGTCCTCTGAATTACAGCGGAACAATGGAGTGAAGATCAAGACGCGGCAATAGCAACTGCAAGTGCAGTCACGAAGGGAAAAAAACGTCCGGTGGACGCTGGAATTGAACCACGGGAGGCTTGGGCGGAAAAGTGGCACTGAACCATCTGCCATTCTTCCGCCCCTAGAAAAAAAATTAGTGGAAGGAGTCTCCTTCGACCTTCCCGAATAGCTTCATCTCGCCCCTACCGCAAACACAACGACGACTTGGTTATAGATCAGCAGTCCCTCGAACCACCCGCTCAAGTTCCACCGACAGCCATCATAAACGGTATCATAGTAGCACACAACGAAGCTTCAACGCAACGCACATATCTGTGACGACGCCTTTCGAGCTCTCCGGTACCCTCACACACAAACCCGACAGCAACGAAAACGACGGAAAACAAGAGAGCATAACCGTATTTTTTCTGGCCAAAGCCCCCCCCCCCGTTCTGCACAAAAGTGTCAAGACCAAAGTAGCTGAGACCTACCCTGAGCCTGTATTTCACACCTCAACCCACCTCCACAAGCTATTCAACGGGAACCAGTCTAATGTAAGGTCAGGCCCCAGCCTGCCTACTCTGGAACCTTGGAGAAAACCCAAAAAACATTCCCACGCAGGAAAATATTGCGATAAGTGTTCCCCATGATGACTTCATGAACCCTAATTTTTGGCTCAGGTCAGAAGTGTTCTGATGTCGTAGAGGCCCGCAAGTTCCTATTTTTCTGTCGAGACAAGGCCTTCTCGTTTTGGAAGTGGATAGTATATGGACCCATATTGTGTGGCCACCAATTTCAAAATTTCCCGTCGGGACGTGGGTTATCCAAAATGGGCTTTGGCTTTCTTGTTTATATGTCTTCTCAACACAGTGAAATTACAAAGTTCTGTACAATTGAATGAATCAATCAATGAGAACATTTCCTTTCTTCAACCCACGTTTAGGCCTACAACATCGATAAAAATTTGAAAAATTTCTTAAGAAGGCGAATATTGGGGGAATATGTAGAGATCCACGCTAGGTAGGGCATGAACGGTACGTGCAGCATTTCAACGAGTAGATCGAAAGTAAATACGAGTTATTCTTCCACGGGTAGCAATGTCGTAAATGGGTGATGAGAAAGGTACAATCACAATCATATCTCGCAGTAGCGCAGCTATTACCAGGAATAAATAAATCACATTGTGGCGTCACAGGAAAGGCTACCTGTCGAAAGGTGACCCAAGGTAACAAACCTTGTATGAAGCCCCGTTGTCAAATTTTCAAACAATCAGACTGGAAGCCCTATACATCTCAACAACAGTAATATTATTTAACGCTCCAAGCCTTTCTGTGACGCCAGCATGTGATTTATTTATTCCATGTAATATCTGCGCTTACTGCGGAGATATTGTTGGCGACAACCGGTACAAGATTCAGGTTAAGATTCAATAATCCCAAGGCAGACGATACGCGACAACGCATAGGGCAACCCAGTTAGCTCAGCACTTCAACTGCCCAATCACACATTAGATACCTTGAGTGCATAATGATTGATTCTGGGTTCGCTACTGACGACCAGCGTAACGTAAGGAAATAAATGGGGGGGTGGGTCTCCAAAATCAATACGCACGTCACCGGGTTGAATGAAGATAGTGTGTGTGGGCCACTCAAGAAATACTCGTTCTATGTAATCCATAATTTGTTCCGCTGCGCAACGCACTTGTAGGTAATTTTCCTGTGGTATTTTACCTCAGTGTCTAGTCATACGTGATGAAGGCCCTAGGAGGGTCGAAAATTTCGTTTTTTGAAAAATTGTGCTACAAAAATATCCGTCAACCATGCTCTGTTGGAGGCCCTAGTTCATATCTTACTATATAGATATATATATATATATATATATAATATATATATATATATATATATATAAGATATATAATATATAATATATATATATATATATAAGATATATATATATAGATTATTATTAATATATATATATATATATATATATATATAGATATATATATACACATAATATTCGATTTCTTGAACCCTGCGTAGACGAGTACTGACTAAAAGCTGTACTTTTCTACTGTACTTTTTATCAGTGTCATGGAGCCCATCTCGTCATCCTCCATTGCCTGTTGACGAGTGCAATTTGTCATGGAGTCACATGTTCCATACGGACAGACCATTTGTCTGGATGTACTGCTCATTCGTTGGTTCATCGTATTGTTTATTCACTAATTTATCCGTGTACTGGAAGACTTGTAGATGTTATGCTGGAAGGTACACCTGTTTGTTTTTTCCGACAGGAAATGGTGTGGTTCAGATCACGTCTCAAACACGCTTTGTAGCAGGAGATAGCTATCTCTGCTAAGATTGAATAGCTGATTGCAGGAGTGCAAGAAAAAAGGAAGAATAATATTGTAATTGTGTAGTAGAATAACAAAATCGGACAAAAATTTAATTGTATGCGTGCTACAATACCAGTTGTCAGTAGTCTGGCCAACTATTGCTGGCGCTCACGGCCGTTCTCGATCTGTTCTAATGGTGGTACCATAATGTAATTGTGTGTATGTATATGTGTGCGCGCGTCGTGTGTGTATGTATGCCCCTGCGGCATGCATGTTCCTGCACTATTCAGTTATTGCTGCGTATCGTACCGATTAGGCTTGGGGAGATTTACAATTATTTTCTATATCTCTGAAGTAAAAAAACAACAAAACGTAGGTGTATTCAGCACTGGGTGGGACGTTTGAAAGCCTCTAGAATTTTCTAAACAATACGCCAATGTGATCCGTCACCTGTTCGCAATTTGAAGTATCAATAATTCTAGTCCGAAGCACCACCGATGAATAATCGTATATCATAGGTACCCAGCGTCTGTCCAGCGGAAGGTTTTTATAACATGAATTATACCCCAAATCGGTCCCCATTAGCCCCCGCCCGGATGTCGGTCTATGGTAGGACAACGGCTTTATTGTATCCTGTTATCATCGCCCAGATCTTATTATACCAACTATCGTGCTGCCGCATTAACTACTACAGCCAACGGCCGGACCATCGTTTTATTCAGTCCGACTTAACGGAAGCGGCAACAGCTCGAACCGGAGACTTAGCCTTTACCCCTAAGTGTCGATTCGAGTGCATGGTCGGCTAGCTGCAAGCGACTTATCAATGTGCAGCTTCATCGGGGTGAATTCAGTTCTTCACTCAAGTCCTTGCATGACTATGTTTGGATAGCTCATACGTAGGCCCATACCGACAGCCTACTCAGCTGTTTGAAAATAACCTTGGGAGCTGCAATGCCATTCTTAAAACTTCGCAAGATTGGTCTAAGAACCAGTTCCCACTTACGACCTGGCCTGCATAGGCCTTCACACAGTCACCAAGGAACAATTGTTTTGCGATCGCTGGTGAAATTCATGTGAACGTACCCATCGTGGCTATTTTCCGGCTCGTAGTTCATACTGACTTTTATATTGGCCAGATATTCACGGTGCAACTATACGACTGGTTTCTCGTTTCATTTGGAGATAATTACCACCCCGGAAATTAGATGGTGATATTCGATTTACAAGGGAATCATAACAGAGAAAACAATATCGAATATGTGGGTACCCACCTTTTCGTTCATCTCTCGTCTTTTTCTGTTTGTTTGAGCCCTCGTATACAGTGCCGAAGTTCCACAGGATCGGATACTTCGCGTCGGCCTATATTATAGCATACATGCTAAATGGTGATATTTCATTATAGAGGAAGCATGTTTTAAAACAATACCTTATAGTCAAATTCCCAGGTAAGATTTTGTGAAGATATTTCCCTGCAATTAACATTCGTTCCTATCGTGCCTTGAAACACTTTTGAACCACATTGTTCACGCGGAATCAGCTTCAGTGATATTTTTATTTCCCATCGTGGAAGTGGCGTTTTCCTGCATAAATGCTCTTCTAGTTGCCAAGTGTCGCATATACCGGTCACCGACATAGTCGTTGAAGCACAACATTCACCATGTCTTCCCCATTACTATCAAAGCTATCATCAAGGCCGAGTACAACTACGGTTGGACCCTAATTGTTCCGTGAACAGCTTTATACTTTCATAATTATCATCCTTATAGCCTCGTATGCCCTTAGCTTCAAAACATATTACCGTTCAGTTAAATACGCCCAATCTTAGCCGGCAAAGAACCAAAAACTGAGGGTGATACGAACTCCTCCGTCGTCGTCGAATGAGTCTGGAACACATCGTGGAAACCCACTGCGTTTTCATGACTCGACGGAGGTCAAGGCGATGCAATCATCATTCTTGAGGAACTTTTTCAAAAGAAGGATGGTGACGGGACGTACACTTAGTGTATTCCAAGCAGGTCCGTTTTGCGGCGGAGACATCCTCCCGGGACTCGTTGAAAAGCTTCTCTCGGCTAACGGAAAGCCCCGATTCGCGCACGTGGCGGAGTTCACCGAACAGTACCCCTCCCTGACCAATAGAACTGGTGGTGCAGAACGGGAGAAACTGGCCGATTTTATGAGAGAATATATAGCAAGGTCACCGAAACCCTTGTTCCTCTACGTGGAAAGAGGTTCGGTACCATTAATCGAGAGGAGTGATGTCCACTATGTGTCATTGATATGTGACCCAGCTCACAGACTCATCGAGAATTACCGGATCGATCAACCTAAACGATGACCTGCAGTTCGCGCTCCCCAGGGGTATGAGGATGAGGACCAAGCCCGTACCGTTCGAGACCGCTTCAAGCGGAGGCTCCCAGAGTGCTACGGGCAGAGCGTCCAGAACAACATCCTAAATCACTTCTGCCAGACTCCAGGGGAAGTGCCAATCCTCGAACCTGAAAGTCCGGTTGGAGGCGCCATTAGCACGGCGAACAGATACACAGCCATCGGGCACTCGAAGAGTTTCAGCCTTACTCGAGTACTCGAGCAGAAGCTACCGAACTATTCAGCAGTGCAGCAGAGGTTTCGCCACAGGACTCGAATCGAGGGTGTTCGTTCTTAAAAAGTGACCCTTAGAAGGAGGTTAATAGGCCGCGAGGTAACGCACGGCCTTTAATCCAATACAGAAAACATATTATGGCCGGATTATGGTTTATGAAGACAAAAAAAATATTCGTGCCATCTAGTGATGCCTTAATATGAAAAATTGTCATTGCAGATAATGGAGGTTAGTTTAAACACGAAATGGAATGGAAGGAGTAATGGAAATTTAATACTTCCAATATCGAAAAAATAGCACAAAAAGAAATAGCGACTGTGTAAATGGTTACTTTAAAACTATTGTCATATTCTGGAACGCTACTTTGGTTGAAGAGCTTTTCAGTTACGCTGTCAGCCGGGCGAGGGATCGACGGCTGTTTTATAGGCTACTAATATCAGAAGATCCGGGGACACGGTATTTTGTTACAATACTTCCGAAAACTGACGCGTTAATTAAACATTCATTGGGTGTGGTCAGGGGATAGCTTCCGATGTGCTTAGTGTATGATGAAGTATGGAAGACTATCAACGCGTCGGAGGAGCTGTCCCAACTTGGGAAGTGGTATTCAATACTTTGTTTTACAGTGTTTATGTTAAGGCATATACATTTCTAACCGTCCATTATTATTGATCCAACTTCAAAAAGTTATTGACGTTTCTGTATCTTCTAGCACCACTGCACATTTGCGTTGAAGAAAAAACGGGTTCCAGAGGGTTATTTGTCTGTTTGTCGATCTGTGTGTTGAGCTATTTGGGTACAAAGGTAGGGCAATTCGTTCAATATTTTAGGGTACACTCTAACAACAACTGGGTCAGATGGGTCGAGCGGGAACTGAACAATTTTGGGGGTTAATTTCGACCCAAATTGGATCAAACTAACTCGATCTAACTCGATCAATTCATTTTGTCGATTACATGTTCGTATTCATGATCTCTATTAATCGGATTCCACAACGATTGTCGCGGTTGACTATCTGTGTATTGTATAGGCATCGACTGTATTAAAAAGCATAGGATTAGGAATGAGGGTGGGGATTACACTAGTCATGTTCAACCAATGCAGCAATTATATACCTTGTGAAAATTAGGCATCGACCCATTCTTAAAAGCCATGCTCCGGCCATGTCCATCCTCAGTAATATATCGAGGTGTACGTTAACTGATTATTTTGTTGGAGCCAAGCTATTGAAATTCTCTTACATAGCTCATCACTCATTCATCAACCTCATGAAAAAATAAGTCTTTCGGGGAGAGTAAGCCTAGGTCTTCCCAGCCATTTGTACAGAATGATGGCTATACTCCATGCTTGCCCTCTCTGAAATTCGGAGTATTAGCAGTATAGGATATGTAGAAATGCGCGAGTTTTGTTGTAAAGACATGGGCTAACTGGTCTCTACATAAAAGATGGCGGTCGAAAGAATCTTCGAAACAAAAAGTTGCGTTCAAAAAATGGAAAGCTGCCTACGCCTACAGTGTACCCGATTCGCCAATCCAGCGAAAAAGGAAAATCGAATTACCCGCGTGTTACTCCATACTGCATACTCCAGTGATTATCTTGCAAACTGCGCAGAAGTGATGCAACTCATGTATGAATGACAAAAAGGGATAAATATGTAACAACCGTTGCCGGCGAGAGTACAAAGGAAATTGACTGTGGACCACTGAGGTGTTATATAAATTAACAACGCGAAAGGGTATACTATTTCTCGTTGGATCGTTAAATGTAAGGCTATATAATATCTCTCTATTTCGTGTGGGCATTTGTTAGGCTCGGAATGGTTGAGGCATTGGAAGTCAGCTACCTTATCAAACGGGGCTCAATTGTCGGGTAATTATCTTGATTTTATTCACTGAAATGACGAACCGTTCTAATAGTACCAGGCAAATAGTGTACAGTCATTGAAAACGGCATAGTAACGCTCTAAAGAATTGCGTTAGATGGACGATAGTGCGAAATGACCCACCTAATGAAATTTCGTGGAGAAACGAAGCAGCAGTTTGGTCATATCAAAAACTATATCCGGGGAACGAACGGAGGTCGATTCCCAAGGAGTCTTATAACGTTAAAGTGATGAAGTAAGGTTGTAGTCACGTTTACGTTAATAAATGTGTTCATCGTTACTAGAACCTTTTCTAGACGTTACCGAAACCCTCAACGTAAACCCAAAACGTTCTCACAAAGAGATTTGTTAGCTCAAGAAACAATTTCAGGAACGAAACGAGGCCTACTGTTCATTGGCGAACGTTTGAAATATGAAATATTTCGACTACAATATTTTGAGCTATTTCTGCATTTGCAATAGGTTGGTTACAGCTTGTATACTGGAGTCGAAAAAGCAACCAAGCACGTGGAAACTAGGAAATATTGTCATTTGACATGTGGGCAATGCAAGCGAAGCTTCGAGTAAAACGAATGAACCAGTTCCAGTGTATGTAAAGTATATTGAAGTATATGGAGGCCGAGGGTAAAGGAGCTCTTGGTATAATTTTTTTAATTAATTGTGTAGGGCATATTGCAACCGTAAGTTGCGGGGGCGGACACGCCCACAACAGCATTGCTATTATTGGGAATGAAATGTGACGTATACAACCCGACTCAGCAAATCGGATTTTGCCAATTGACCCCGCAGTCCGTGTTTTGTCATCCGAAACTTTTCAGTCTGAGTTGAAGACCAAGTGAAATAAAATGTCGCCGGTCCAGGTTTTTAGAAATGAGGGACTATTTTCGTTTTAAAGAATAAAAACCACTCATCCTATTTAAACAGGTTCCTCGCAAAAAAAGGTTCGGGGAAAAAAAGAGGGCCACTGTCTATTTCTTCTATTTTATGGAGAGGTGGTGCCAGGCTAGCATACCCCGTTAGTGGTTACGAACTAACATGAAGTCCATACGGGCGAGTTTCACTTTTTGGAAATCTCTTTGAAGGAGCTCCAATGAAAAGTTCATGGAAAATTAAATTTTCTAAGAAAGGAACAGCGAGGGGATGGATGTTACACGTTCTCTTTTACTCGACCAAATGAATGCACACAACAAACCTCATTAGTGTTATCTGGTTATGCAGAGGTTCGTTGAATTACGGACATGTGTTTGGGAATCAAAATTGTACGACGATGGTGCTCTCATTCAATATAACTCTGCAAATTCAAAATTGAAATACATACTATTTATAAACAACATATGCCTCACCGACTCTGTGCGTTTTTTTAGGATACGGTATGGGAAAGGAAAAGGGGGATGTGCTAATCTCCTCATTCATCGGTCTGGGGTCGATCTCGACTGGAAACTGACAGTCCGATAATGCGAGCCATCTGGAAAGGTCGCCTCTGCAGTTGCATGCGCTTCTCTATCCACGGTGGGACGATCAGGACTTCCGGTTCCGTTTGCCGAAAGTTGGGTTGTGGGGGGTGTCCAGCTAGTCGAATTTGTTATCAGGTTCTCTCTTGTCCGGAAGCGACCTGGTGCCTGGAATGCAAACGCAGCAACGGGTCGCCTATGCAAGTGTTTCCATTATGTGTTTACGTCGGGCAATGATCCGATGATTTGAACTTTGCGTTGACCCGGCCACGATTTCCAGAACAAAAACGTCTTACCTCTGTTTCAATTTCGCCTGTCAAAACCTCAGTCTACACCCTACCTCGAATTTTGCGCGTTCGGACGCAGGTCCTTTCTTCCGTCTTAACAAGCGCAAATCTATTTAGTAGCTGCGGACGGCGAAATTCCTCTGCCTCTGGGCGAATACACTGCTTGTTCCATTCCACATTTATTGTATGTGTACTTTTCGATTGTATCTTCACTGTCAATCTGGAACTCTGCCTGTGAAAGCCTCAATTTATTCCAACCATGAATGTAGTTTCCACACGGCTACAGTTCAGTCACACCCAAAGATAAGGAGTAATATAAACAAGCCTCTCTCACGGAGAGCTTTCAATGGTAAATTGTTTGTGGGATGACTAATTAATTGGATTTAATTGAAAATCTAATCAAACTAGGCAAACAAAATGAAACCCGGCCTAGCCAGTGACATGCTTCACCACCACAAAGTTTTAATGGATTGCATGTACGGGTTTTAAATATAGAAGTGAAGTGACGAAAAGGACGACGGATGAAAACGAACGAACTAACGGATGGAGAGACATGAGAACTCTTCACACCCCGCCACTAAAATGTCACTTGTACATAGCTATGGCATATTTCAATAGTCGCGCAGTTGCTACTGGGCTTCTTGGTTCATTTCGTTCGTCGTGGGAGGCAATTTCGGGTCAATTGGGTTAATCTCGGGCATAGTGCAATCATTGCGGTTGTGGGGGTGTTCAGCACTTGCCTGTTTTTATGGAAACTCGATCACCACCAAGGGACTATTACACTCAGCTCCGTCGGATGGAAACCCCAAACTCGGCAGTCGAAGATCAAGTTAGGAGCCTTTCGCTTGAATCGCTGGGCTCTTGTCACGCGAAGAAGAGTATATCCAACAGTTGTCATCCTACTAGTTAGTAAGTTTGAAAGAAGGGCTTTGGATGTAAGGAACTTGACTCTTTGTTGATTCCCCCTAACGATAGAATGATAGAATAATGAACGTTGCAAAGGTAGTTCGGAAACTTTACTGTAATTGCGCACTCGGCAGTAGATTTACAACAGGATGACAGATTTTCAACATCGAAAAGTACACTCTAGCTGTGCACTCTTGCTGTTAAAAACGGAAGATCCGGTCACAGAGTTATTACCCGATTCTTTTCTATCTACGCTTAGGCTAGAATTTAGTGTTGGTATGTATATGGGAGTAGTGCACGAATTGAGGTTGCTTGTCTATACTGGGAACCCGCTGTGAGGTAAGACAATAGGCCTATTTTGCTCATGTAGTAGAGAGAGACGGAATTTCTGGACATTAATACGGGACTCGAGGCCGACAAATGGTGCATGTCATCCAGAGGTCGAATGATATTTCTAAAGAAAAATCTGGACAATATTCGTCACTTTTTCTATGTCCACGGTATCGTCCACATCGGCTCCTAGCGAGTACTTTGAACCCTAACCCATGATTTCAAGGATATTCGCAACGCAACAAAATAAAAATGGTTAGGCCTTATCCGTCCAAAGCGCCAAAACGCCCCAGAGTATGCCTTTGTGTGACTCCAGCCTCAGTCATTTATGCACGACGATTTGGTTGAGTACTTGAGTACTAAGATGTGACTAAAGTGGAATTGTCTGAAAGCTGTGCATATAAGCGATTCCGATATCCTCATCTGTGCTCAAGTCAATATAGACTAGTCCGTATCTTGCATCCGCCTCTATGGATCCATTTATCTATGGTCTATTCTAAACTTGAGTAAAACATCGTAACAGGTAGGTCCTAATTAATGCATCACAAAGCTTTACGTATCCACGATGTGGGGAATCGAGATAATCAGTCAAGCGCCGCTCACAACATCACAGTTTCGTTCTGCCATTCACGCGCAATCTCTCCGGAAATTCGGAAAGGTCAATTTGCTTTTTGGGTATTTCGGCACCCCATGTGTGATTTGGTCGGCATAGTGAGGAGGCGCGGAGAATGACCCCTTCCGTGGGATTGATATGTCAATATAGAGTGGGAACCTATATTGGCGATCTCGGGGGAATATAAACCAGAGTTTTTGTCCAAACCCCCCCTTTTCCTCTGTGCCCTTAATTGAGCCAATGGACTGATTCTAATGCACTTCTCCCATAGAGGTTAAAATTCTGGTATCGTGTCGTTCAGAACGTCTCGTACAGGGTAGGAACGCATATTCCTCATGGATACAAGTATAGAGCCAACCATATGCACCCCAGTGTAACTACGGAATTGACCTCGGGAAGTTGACCCATGTGTGAGTTCTCATGCTGCCTATACTATGTCAAACGCCAATGAGATTGATTTAGCAACATTTCTAATTGAAGCGGGACGGAATTAATTGAATTTATTCCTTGGAGCCAATGGATGTTCCAACAGTTGCCAGTCCACGATGCTGAATATTCACGGAGCGTATGAAAACATCAGGGGCGGTGAAAACGAAATATTCCATTTCCATAGCGACTAAAAGAGACGGAGGATACATTTCCATATTTATCACATATTTGAGATGTATTTTTCTACGTTTCCCTTACCTAACAATGCGAACTACAACGTCTAACGGGACGCATCCAGTGGCAACACATGAATCAGACCGGATCGTTAATCATGACCGATTTTGGTAAATTCGTACAAACGGGAAAAGACGTTATTGCTGAGCAATTACCCACTGACTTTATACGGGAGGGAACGAAAGGCAGGTCCACTACAGGTCAGCAACAAAAAAGGGAAAAACATAAAACAAGAGACAGGAGGTCGGAACTGGAAGTGCTGGAAGCTCATGGCTCCACCGGTATTCGAACCTTCGAGCTTACGTGCTAACGCCCAAAGTTGAGAACTGAAGCAAATTGATGGCTCATAACCCGAGAAACATTGGCCACAATTCACCATGGATCAGAATCATACTTCGAACAATGCTAGTTCTATTTTTTGTGATGCATTTGCCCCCTTCCAAAAATCAGATCTAATAATCCGATCTCACTACCGTAGTACTCACTAGTCGTATACATGAAATTTGAGACAGAAACGTGAGTGAGAACCTATAGTCGCAACATTGAAACACTGAGACAGGAAAGTCGAAATCTGTAAGTGGTGAAAAGCTCATAGGCTCCGCCGGTAGAGCTTTGAGCTGGCATGAGTGGGCACGTCGGTTCTATTGTTCTAGCGGAAGGGGCTGTAACTCCACGTATCTCCCAGCCTTTTCTCTTGCCTTGCGGGATTTGTCGGTCCAGGTTACTGTTTCGTTCAATGGCAATCACTCCCAGGTTTCCACCAGAGTGGCTAGCGAGATAGAAATGTTTTGCCACTGGTTGAGTCATATTTTTTTCGATGGTCGATCGGTGTTAAGTCATTCTAAGTCTCGGGGTATTTTTTGGTTACCACGATGTACTGTATCCGCAATGGTACAGTAAATTAAGTAGATCAGGTTTCCAAAGAGACAGCCAATGCTTCAGATGTCTGATGGTGTGGACCCTTGATGTCTGGAAACTTCCGAAAGAGGTTGGCTGTCAACCAGTTCACAAGTTTTGCAGTTTGGGGGCAAGGTCGACTGCGTTATTGTCGCTCAATTGCTCGCGATTTTTCACGTACTTGGCCGTCACTAGAATGGCACCAGGTGGCTGGTTCCGGGTACATTGCAATGACTGGGTGTCAGGTAACACGGATTTGAGACGATACTGATTGTTGAGAATGGGCAGGTTATTGTGAAAGTAGCTGACAAAAGTGACAGTTCTTGCAGCCCGCAATTAAAATCACCTCTGGATGGCAAATGCGCCTCATGCCGAGGCTTGGCTCAGTGGGGTGGGCGGAAGCTGCTAAGGAGTTTTTATCCGTGGATTTGATGATCCATCTTTTAGAGTCACAGTGGTGTCCACTGTTGCTTGTGAATTGGGTTGTGAACTTGATGGGGGTTGGAATTGATTGATTTGCTTATTGAACGAGGTAAGTTCAGCTTCCTCGTGACTCTTGAGTCCATATGAGGAAAATATCATCAATAAAACTTAGTCATAGCAATGGTTTTGATCTTTGTTGAGAAGAAGTCCACTTCCGGAGCGCATTCTTGTATACAAATTTGGCAGTTCCATGGCTTTGAATTTGAAAGTAGTGTTTTGTGACAAAGTAAACATTTCGCAAGTGAGGATGAGACGTACGAGCTCGCCGAGGTCAGTTCCGGTAGAAGTTTTGCCGGGAAGCTCGAAGGCCGAGTTATCCCTTCCACTTGCGGAATGTTGGGTGTACGAGGGCGACCTCTAGTGGCTCTTAGCATTTCAGAGAAAGGTCTTTGGTGTTTTCGATATTTATGATGAATCGGTGGTATCCTTGAGATTTTCTCAGTGGCTATATGTATTGCCGGAGATAACGGGTCTCACGAGATTGCCTTTCTTGTGAACTTGAGGAAGTAGAAGCGGACAGGCTTAGGTGCTGGGTCATCCCGTGGGCTAATCGTGGAGCCATCGGGAACCATATGTTGAATGGTTTAGATTTGAGCCGCTTTTCGAGCAGTGGGGTTTATCAATAAAATCGAAACCCGAGGAATATGATACCTCCACCGTGGCGATCTCATCTAGCTGAACAATGCTAGTTCTATTTCAGTTTGAATATGACCGCCCTGGCCGACCATCGTGCATGTACGGTACGCTAGGTCAGAATTAGAAAAGGTATAATTAGAAATAACAGGAAATGAAAGGGTCGTCTGGGGGATTTAGGTTCGTGATCTTGTTTAAATAGGCAATGGTGGAGTCATAAGCTCTCTAGGAAGGATGTTCTTGGAATAATCATCATGAATAAAGGTCAATGCAATTGGTAATCTCGTTTTGAGCGTCGGTTGTGTGTGTTCTTGAATACCATAAATGCTCAATTCTATCGGATTCAACCTACAATTTCAATAGCCACCTATGGAATAAAGCTGCGGTAAAGTTTTGGAACGACAGGCATCTGTCCAAGCTACTCAGGCAGTCAGGACGGAAGGGGCGGGGAGACTATTTCCCAAAATTGACATTTTGTCCCGGATTTTCCGTATCCCCAGTTTGGGGAACGCGTAGCATTGACGTAATCCGGGTGAGCCTGCAGGAGGCGCCACGAAGGAGGACCAACTCAAAACATAAGGCGGATTGTGAGGAGATACTGGGGACATTGCTACCTTTCCTACTCTCAGATTGGCTCCTCCCTCCTCCGTTTCTCCAGACGGAGGTGGGGCCATGGGCGGCGATCACGGGGGGGGGGGGGGGGGGGGGACGGGGGGAGTCCCCCACATATTTGCGTGTGGGGGGGGGGACCATAACATCAAATGTCCACCCCCCAATTATTTTGCGGACTGTGTGAAAACAATTCCTTAATCATTTCATGAACAGTACTGCCATAACACAAGGGTTAACTCATATTTTCTATCAGCTGCTTAAATTTTATGTTGAGAAGGTCGAAATGCAAAAAAAATTCGCGCTGCGCGCGCTGTAATTCCGTCGTTTCCGGTACATGTATATCATAGGCCCCTGTATACAATACTTTGCCAGATTCCTAATTCAAAAATACTTTCTTCCTTCTCCATAGCGTGCCATCTACAATGGCGGTGGACATATGGTAGGCCTAAGGCAATTTGGTTTTGGGCCGTGGTTATGTTTGCAACCCCTCCCCACTAATACAATGCGGGAAACCAACTGCCATTTTCTTAACACTGCAAAACCATAGCTAGAGTGTAGTCTAACTTTTGATCCTTTTTGTTCAGACTGCATGCATGTCTTTGCCAGCCGGACGGCTGGTTCTTCAACGAAGCTAGCTCTATGCCACGAAAATCAAGAGGGTAGGGGATCGTGCACATTAGGAGGGAGGTTTACGTGATTGACGTATGCGATGCGGGGCGAAACGAAATTTGAACGGCAACAAATCTGAAAAAATAACCGAATTTACTGCTGACTGCCTCAATTCCTTTTATCCAATTGGTAAGATGGGGGAAACTTCCAATCCATTGGAAGGGTCCCGATGGAAGACCTCTAAACTAGGGCAATGGTAGGAATGGAGGCCACGTGGAGAAATGTAAGAATGTAAAAGCGATCAGTTTTCGGAAATTTATGGTCAATGCAGTGATGTGCTTAATGCCATAAGACACGGGAGGGAAGTGCCGCTCTCTGCCATCTGAGTTCAGGGGAAGAGGGGTAGTGCGGACGTCGGTGGCCGCGAATGTAATGAAATAAACATAGATCAGTTCCTTACGAGTGTTTCTTGAGATATCAATTCGGGAATTTATTGTCAATTTCAGGATGTTGCCAACTGTCATAAGAACGGGAAGTCCCGTTTCCGGCAATTGGGGGGTTCGTAAGGCTCCAAAATTTCCTTGTACTCTAGCGTCCACTGCATGGTGGCGCGAGTGTAATGAATGAAAATAGATCCGTTCCTTCAAGAGCGTTTCTTGAGATATAAATTCGGGAATTAGATGTCCGAATTCAGGGATTTTTCTTTACGTTGTAAGACCGGAATTCCCGTTTCGGCAATCTTGGGGGGTTCGTAAGCCTCAAAATTCCTTGTCCCCTATACGCGTACACTTAGTGGTGGCCGAATTGTAGGAATGAACGTCGCATCAGTGTTCTTTCAAGAACGTTTCATGAAATATAATTCTTTGCACTTCATTGCATTTTGTAGGCGTTGCTAATTGCCATACGGACCAGGAAATGCGTTTCCTGCATTCTGGGTATTAAAACGAGAATTTTCGTTGTACCCTACGCGTCCATGATGGGTGGCCCAGAGTGTAAGGAATAAACATCGGACAGGTCCTTCAAGAAGGTTTCTTGCATATATAAAATATTGGAAATTATCGCCCCCAGTTTTAGGGACGTTTCTTAGCCATAGGATCGGGAAGGCGTTTTCTGGAAATCTGGGGAGTCTGGAAAACGAAAATTTCCTTGTACCATACGCGTCAAACGATGTGCATGGCCTAATTTACGTACGCGAACTAACATCGTTCCGGTTCCTCGAAAATGTTTCTTGAAAAAAAAAATCGAGAGTATGCCAATTTTAGGGATGTAAATTACGTGCATATGGCCCGGGAAGGGCGGTTTCCTGCAATCTGGCGAGTCTGGAAAACGAAAAAGTGCTCTTGTACGCTCCGCTTCCAGCCAACAAGGGTGGCGCTCCGCTTAGGATGGTGCTAGCATCATAGGGGTCCCCCCAATATCTGACACAGATCGCAGCCCTGGGGGGTTTTTGTGGGCTCCTCCTCCACTGGCTCGCCATGCGGGTATCGCCAGCAAGCCCCATTTATCCAGGAACCAGTGCTTGTTTTGACGGCCTGTTTTGGGAGGGATTGGGAGGGTGAGTATGAATTTGCAACATTTACTGCCCCACAGTCCCACAACAAGACCCAAATCGTTATAGCCTGGTGCAATGATCCATTGGAAACACCTTAAAAAAAGTCCTCACCGACGGGGGTACCATGCTACTGGGAAACCCACTGACGCAGATTCTATGGAGGGGACGCCAGTGGTAGTTCTGCCGTCTAAAAGCGACTAAATAGATGATCTGGTGCAGGGTGAGTTAGAGACACTGCATTGTATGGTTACTTACGATTCTCTGATGGTGCTTCCAATGCCTACACAATGAAGGCCGAGATTACCTCTCCAGTTACCCTGATTCGACGGCTCCCCGCTCCAACTCATCTGCAGATTTCTCATCACCCCCGCGTCAAGACACAGACCTACGGCTCAAGAAATTTTGCACATGTGCACCGTACATGGTGGAACTCACTCCCAGACAATGTAAAAATGTACAATAGTTTGAAATTTTGTAATCATCTCTCAAGACTATCTTTCTTAAAGCTATCTTGATATGATGTTGTTTCATTGTTAAGCGCTAAAAGAATTATTTTTTATATAGTTTGTTTGGCGCTGTAACAATTTTTTAATAATTATATTATTACTCCTACCCCTGAAGAACATCCAACACGATTCCCGTTTCGACCACCTGCTCGTGAGCTCAAGGGACCTTCCTAGTGGTAGTCTTGTCAGTGACCCGGAAACGATTTGATTTAAACTTCTTAAAATGTGCGCTCTTAGATTATGGTACAGCCCAAAGTACGAACCATCGCTATTTCGTGTTTGTTCTCTTTCTTTGGTAGGTTACGCATTTGGCGGATGTATACCAAATTTGGTAATGGTCCGCTACCCTATACAAGGAAGACGTGACAACGGTTGGTGAATTAAATGATCTGAAAGGGCAGAAACGAGGGTATTCACATTGATCACAATACACGTATAGCTGTTTGCGATGCTTACACGGCACTTCTGGCAAAAATCCAACAACAGGAGGGTAAAAATACCGGGTGCTTATATAGTCATAACACCGAGTTCTCATACAGCACTCCATGCCCTTAAGAACTTACCAAGCCCTGATTAGTGCATTACTCGCCAAACACAACATAAGTAAAGTGCCCTTCCTGTTCGCCTCCGACATACTTTGTCGGTATGGACCCACTGCGTAAAAATTACCAACTTCTCTCTTTCAAAGAAATTGACATCTTCTCATATTATTCACGATTTGAAACAATATGAATTACATACAGATATAAATCTGCTACTCACAGTTGAATCTAGACTATCGTTATCCATTGTTCATAAACGGGAAAAGATTAGAATCTGCATGAACTGTAAGTATCCACTCGCACAAGTGGGGTGTTCGTGGGTATCGACTAAAAGCACTGGAAAAAAAGGAGCCCGGGCTTTTTTGGGGTTAAAATAAGAAAATATGTCTCGAGTGCTGTACGTGCCGGAATGAGCTAATCGCTCTCGCGCGCCTGCCTTGGGCAAAATAGGCAGGAAATAAATGGGACCACAATGTCACTGAGTGTATGAGGGTATGGTGAGGTACGAGGAATCCATGCTTTGTTGACGCCCCCAGAGTCAGACGTCACCCCCCCCCTCATCATTCCGTGATGCCGAGGGAAACGCCGGGAAGAATACGCCAAAATCAGGAATAATCGTCTGCCCCCCTCTGACTCGGAAGGCTGGCTAGCGCCTGAATGTGGAGCCATTGCGAGGAATAAAACATGGTTCGTCAGAAGGTCGAGTGGTAAAGGAGTCGAATCCAGGTCAAGCAGGACCAATTTTTGTGTTTATTTGCGACCGGCAGAAGCTGAGATCGAGGCATCTCAAATCTCGAGTGTTGCACTCACATGTAGGTTGAAGGTCTCATCCTCGACTTCGACGGCGAATGCCCCACTGGTAATGACACTTCACCCGTGCCAACACATGGGTTCGTATTCGTATTCTGTTCAATATCACATTGAAACCACACCTAATTGTGGAGAGTTATCATAACAATATTTTATCCATACATTCGGCCTTACAACTAGATATAACAGTGGATTATATGTGTGGCATTTGCTCATGTTAAGGACTACCTTAGTGTCCTGCTTATACATTTCCAAGTATAGACGGAATGAATGGAATCAAAAATAGAATGAATTTGAGACTGGTCTCTAATACTACAAAATCCTCTCCGGCCTATGAACTGGTCGGAGTGCAAACCAATAACCTCGGTTTCCAGTTTGTGTATTTTTACTCAGGGTAAAGAAATCCCACATAGCGACTGCCAGTTGCTCATATGACATCTTCTCAGACAAGAAATCACGAATTGTACATGGCACCGCAAATCCGACATTTGCCCGCTGAAGTGGCATTGAAGAGCCATTCTTGGGGGTGTATATAGCTTTACAGATGTTACCATCATTATAATTGAGTTGCCGAGCTGCCCCCCCATATATATGTCACCTTATCGTGTCTCCCTCTCCAATAGAGCGGCCACATACAGCCACACACTACTTTTTTGAGGTCATCTCCACAAGTAGGTTACCCTCTCTGACATGTGGGCGCAGAATCGACAGATCGAGAAGACATGACTTGTCCGATGCGCGAAATTACTGCAGAACACGCAGGGTTAAAAATTACAATTGACCACTGTAGTATGAACCAACACCGCAGTGTTAAGTAATATAAATATGCCAAGCAATAACTACAAATCTCGCGTTCTGTCCTTACCGTTTTGGTGGCTGAATCAGCCATAGCGGCTGGCCAATATACGTCAAACAGTCCATATGATTAACAAACAAAATACCCCTTGACACCAGTAGTGATTTGATGACGTTTGTAGAAGATAGTTTCCAATTGTATCAACAAATATCAAAGGTCATCAACTTCAGCAAATATAATTAGTAGGACCGTTTACTCAACAGCGTGTGCCAGCGATTAGCCGAATGATAGGCCCTAATGTATTTTTTTCGTTCTTTGAATGGCTGTACCCCCTCTCTCCCCAGTGGTGACGTCCACTGCGAACGCACCCATGAATTCAGACCCTGGAGACTCGGGGTAGTAATGAATGTTTATGATGTCAGACATTATATATAAACAAATTGCTTCCGCTGGCAAAGGGAGAGTGGGTAATTAGGTTAAAACAAAAAATCTAGCCATAGGCACCACTCATCATGGAGACACGATACAACATTGCTGTCCATAGAAGTGGGCCCAATAATATTTGTAATCACAGTCGGCTACTATCAGACACTCGTTCATAGATTGCTTTGGAGTAAATTTATTATAGGCTAAATGCTTGAAAACTGAAGAGTTTTTATTTTATTTTCACAGCCCCCCCCACTTCCCTCCGTCATGATTGAAAGGTGCGATGGTGATAGATTTTTCAGTCAACTATAATGTCAAGATTACGGTGAGTCAAAGTTCCTCGATCTAAAAGCTTTCAAATTCAAGGAGATGTTCTCTTTGGTAGTATACCCCTCTCCCCGTCCCCGCCATTATAAGTGTACGGCAGTTAAACATTCTAATTATAGTATTTTATAACGATTTCTATTATAATTGAGATACCCTCCTCTTCCCCCACTCCCTCACTCCCCCACTACTTACTCACTCCTCACTCCTGGGAGCAATGTCTGGAGGCACCAAACCGCATCCACCCGCCGTCCCAGTCACCGCCCTTTGTCCGGTAAGCAGGCTGCTTTGGGCCCTCACTCATCGACCACCCCACCCCCCTTCATACCCGGTGTACCGCGTCTACTGGGAGGCGTGCCATAATACCCCAAAGAACGCAGAGGACAAGCGCTAATCAGGCCACTAAAATTCCCCATACTGCTTTCCGGGAACCCTGAACATCAGAGCACACTACATTTACCAATGATGCGCGAAGTGTGTAATCAAAGAGGAATCCAATTTCCGCCTCAGAAAACAGTGAGCATCTACGACTCACCAGAATATAGCAAGACTGGCAGCACAACGGAGCTAGTAATACGGAGCTTGGTTCCTCTGCTCAGATACGCGACCGCACACACCACTTGTTACCCAATGAAGTGACTCCATGACCATTCGATTTTTTCCACTAACACCAGGCTCGCACGAAACAGAATCACTAATGACACTGCCGACAGTGACCGAGGTAGACAAAAAGAAATCTACGTACTCGCCCAACACCTGAACCCACCCACACCATTGTCCAAGTTACCACCAAAGGACTGGATTTTCGGCTCAGTCCATGACACAGAGCGCCAACGGAATGGATTCTCGGCTATTGTGGCCCAAGAGCGTCAAATAGAAAATCAACAAACTCGACAAGTATGCAGCAGCCAGAAACCCCGACTTCCCCTAATGAGACTCTGTAGTCAGTGCTATCTGCTATCGCTCTGTCTCTGCAAACCGATTACAGATAATGATGTGTACTTTTCATACTCGTCATCGTTTATCCCGGTCGGAGGGTATAAGCGTACTGCGACAACGGATTGTGTGGGCGATCCGCAGTCCCATTATACGTTCGTTGGTGGATGTTACCTGCATTACCAATAGAACAAGGGAGTTGGCCATAGCACAAGAGTACCCCATGTACGCGACCATCGGCAAAAAGTCGGTCTATATGAGCACCCAAAATTGGAGTGTACGGCATAGCCAGTGGGGAAGCAGGGGGAAATATTTCCCCCTGACAAAACATCGGGAGAACAAATCGGGGAATCGAAGAGTGAAAAACGGGAAATGGAGGAGAGGAAGAGGACAAATAGGGGTATGGGGATGTACGTGGCAGCCGATCTTTGGACGCCTCATAAAGTGAGTGGTTACCCTCCCCTCAAGCTTATCATTTCGTCGACAGAGGAAAACCCGGGAAGAAATGTCCAAACAGGAATATATCGTCTGACCCTCCTCCCCCGACTTGGAAGGCTGGCTACACGCCTGCAGGTAAGGTAAAAAATGTCGGTGAACACAGAGTACAGTAGGAATTGTGAGAACGAACCTTCATGTGGCCACCGCGGAAGAAAGATCACCCTTCCTCTCCCCCACTCCAGCCCACTTCACAAACTTTCCACATTTTTATGGGACGAACCGAATTACTATCCTCTTCATAGTTTTTTCCCTGATAATCGGATTAGTAGGAAAGTTGTAGACCTGGACTCCCGGGCTAACACAGATATCGCAATCCTTTATCTCACGTGCAATTACATTTTAGCAACAAAAACTTGTCTCATCTGCCGTCGTAGTGCTTTCCAATTCTTCCACTATCTTTTATGTAACAAATACCCGAATTTCCTAAGTCCCCAGCTCCCGGCTGGAAAGCCATTTGAGGTATCCACTTGACCATACTTATTGTCTAAGGGAGGCTGAGGGTCAATTAACATCAAGATTCATATCTACGATAGGTTTTAAGGTTAACGGAGATACAACATTGACGTCATCCAGTGCTTGTTTAGTCTTGGTTGCACATGGTAACGAGGAGTAAAAGTCCTAAACCCCGTATCACAAGTACATGAAACATCCACGTGTAGTACCAAGCCGACTTCTTCTCCTTGAGGCTTGGTGGCCAAAATGGCGATGGTCGAATACGGTCTTGGTCTTAATTTTTTCCTTGAATTGCCCTGTTCCGATCTCGAATTCGAAACCGCTATTCCGCACAGTCTTAAAGAATAACTATTTGTGGTCTCGGCTTATCCGGTCTCGACCATCACTAGAATCCAATAGCCTGAATGTGAGTTCCATTCCGGGTTTTGGAGATCTGGGCTCTGAGAAATGTGCTCTTTTTCCTAGTACCGCGGTATCATTGGACACATCGTTAGTATTCGTCACGCGCACGTGTTTTCATTCTGCTCTGTCCAATCAATTATGAGCTCCTCCAACACGGACCGTCGCCCGAATTTAGTACGCGTCGTGGCCGGTTTCGTTCACAGAGTTCATTCGTTGATGACTAAGTCAGTGGCAAGAAAACACCTTTATCATTATGTCCTAAATAACCTGATTACAACCACCCCCAGTTGGAACAGCCCCTCTCTGTGTTTTGGAAATGACATTTTTCCATTTATCGTTGAGCTAAGCGATTCATCGTAGAATTTCCTTATAGTGGTGTGTTTTGTTTCAAACACTTTCGCTTTTTAGTAGGTATTGTGAATGTATGCTAGTATTTATTACGTTTATTGACTACACAAGGCCCCTTCTTCCTTGTCCAGCCTGCCATTGAAAAAGATCACGCAACACAACGATTAAAGATCGTTTAGTCTTACCGGCCCTTATGTACCTAATTCCGGAATCGCGCAAACACCTGCAAGATCAAGAAAATACGGATTAGCCTCAATTCCTGGAAAAATCGAAATTGGTCAATGACCTACAATTGTCCATAATTGACCGACAAGTTGTTCCCCGATTGCCCTCGTACAGAGATCTTATTCCTATCGAATCTATTTACTGGGAGGGAAGTTTCCGATACGGGGCTTTGCCTTTTATTGCAAAGGATACTCATGGTCATGGTGCTTAGGATCTGTTTTCCGTTGGCCCCAGCGGGGCCCAAAGGTTGGTTACCCTTTCTGTAGCAATCAATTTGTTCTGTCAGCAGAAATGATTCCATCCCAGTCGACTGAGTATAGGATTTATTATCCAGCATCGAAGGGAAAATAGTTACTCCTCTCCTTGTAACACATTTTAAAGGGTGTTGTATGGTACCTTTTAACTGGCTTCATGAGGAAGATATTCCATGGAAGCCATTTGCGGTGATGCCGCATTGACACACGTGGGTATTTTGCCTAATCCGTGTTGGTTCTCTTCCATTTCGATGTTTTTTGTCCAAATGGAACTACGATTTATTTCGGTACCCCCGAATACAGCATAATCAGCCACTTTTCAGTCAGCGCACAGGTGAAACTAGTTAATTAGGAAGTCCGTGCCGAAATCAGCCGCATCCAACTTACGCATCTACGGAATCTTACCTGACTCAGTCCTCGATGGAACTTCTTGCATGGCTGATATTCGAGACGGGCGTCTCTCTCCACTATACCTGTCGGTATGCCTGTCTGTCTGCCTTCCTGCCAATCTGTCTGCCTACGAAGCAGAGGGATAATTTATGTTTACTAGCGCGAACATTGGTCAGCATTACTCACGCTCATCTGCTCCGTGTTGATGATTACAGGCTATACTGTAATTCCAGTACTGTAGGTCTCTTGTCGTTCAGCGTGTCTCAATTGTCTTCCACTATATCGCCAGCCAGAGTAGCGCAATTTGAATCCACAGATATGGCTAAGATTTATGTCTCTTTCGGGGCTTGGTCGAAGAGAGTAATCCTCATGAGCAATTTGTTGACAGTGGTTTTTCCTGTTTGTGTTCACGCCTTGTTCACAACCTCGTTTCGTTTTTTTTTTCGGGCGGGGGGGGGGGGCTACCACCTGGTGCACGATTTTCAGAATTGCAAAATATAGCCGACACCAACGTGATGATGTGCACTTTCATCGTTCTGTGTTTCGTTTTTTGTGCAACATCTAAACAAAATTTCGGGCAAGTGTTGGCGTACCTCGCCACATGTCAAGTTCGTGTGCTGTGACACGATTTTTTCAGGCCGAAAAATGCGGGTATGCTTTTATATTCCTAAATACTAAATTCAGTTAGAGCAGCTTCCAATCCTCCATTCCAGTAATATCGACCATACATGCACAGAACACGACTTGTGTTCTTCTATGACTAATACAGTGATACTATAAACTAGGTCGCGTCAACTGACGAATGAGAGATGTTGTTTCGTACCGAAAATTTGGCTCTGTTCACCTCATCTAGATGGTGCGTTCAGTGACACAGAAATTTCTCCACATTTCCCCAGCGGTATCTCTTTAATTGCTTCTGAGAGTTCGACTCTTGCTAGGTAATTCCCGACCTATGTGAAATCGAATTAGGCTCCCGCTTATGTTCAAGTTTTCCTTCCCGGGCCGGGGGGGGGGGAGGAGGCGAGAGGTGTGATGGGGTGGGTGTGGTATACTCAGCCAATGTCTCCCACCGGATGCGATGCTGTTTTTTTACCTTAATATCATTGCCTCTGACTGCACAGTAGTTTAATCTGGAAACGGAAGAAAAATATTCGTATCATTACAGAACTGCTTAGAAACTCATTCTGACTTTGATATCCACTGAATAATTTTCACTTTTATTCAATCAACTTTATGTTCAATATTTCGTTATTGTGACTCATAATTAATGAAACACAATAATTGATGACCTACTGGTATGCGTGAAATAATTGAGACTCGGTCTCTGAGTTGAAATAATAAAATTATGAGTCGAAGAAAACTGGTGTAGCAAACTGGTTAGATTGCTACACCTCTACAGGTATAACTCGTACAGCTCGAGTCATAGGTTAATACTTTTTTTTCGATCAAGGAAATTGGGTGCGTGACTGACCGTGATAGTGTACTCTTGACCTCATACCTTGATCTATTCCGCCAAGCTAGGTGGACCTTATTCTGAAACCCATGAAAAGTCATGTTTCGAGGATACAACGCCCCTCTATTTGTTCTTCGGTGCAATTGACCATGCGGTAGAGAAGTGAAGTGCCCACCAAACCACGGTGTTGCCACTTTCATCATGAATGAAATGACTATTTAATAATAATATCATAATAATAATAAATAATAATAATAATAATCTCTCGTTTCTTATATAGCAACTTTTCACGTCGGAACGTGGGTGTGGGTGTGTAAAACGCATAATGCCTTTCTCGCCTGATGTCAGATTAAGTGTGCAAGAGGATAGTTATGTTTCACTTCTGACATTTTGCAGGTGTAACACTTGTCTCCTTCCCCTCATATTACTTCAACCTCATCGCTATTAGAACGGATGTAGTCGAAAAGGAGCATTAATAAGATGCTACTTTCTCAGCGATACCAACAGGAGTAGACCTACGTGTAACAGATGTATGATATATGGTAACACACGAAACCCAGAGATCTGTGTTCGCAACAGGACATGCCCACCCGCGATTTGGCATTCACGGGTCATGCACATTGACACGTCAGTGGGATCGCTTTATCACACTATATGCCAATCCTTTATGTTTCCTATTCATGTACATTTAAGTGTTTGTTACCATCATGTTGTAATGTGTCATTCCTATGGCCTTCTGTATAAAACAGTGCTTACTCACTGACGATCACTGACTGAAGATCCATTACATAATTTGTACCGGAAGATACACGTACCGCAGAGAAATCGTGGACGAGATGACTGCCCCCAGGCGACCAGACACCCTATCCACCTGAACGACTATCGAATCATTTTCACTATTTCAGAGTTGTCACAAGAGAAATACAAGGGCTAATCAAGGTCCGCGACACCGAACCTGAGGTCACCTTGGAAAAAAGGCTTGAAGAATTCAAGCGCCATTGAAGGAGCATCATTGTAAGATGTGATGAAAAAAGCTAGATACTCCCTATCGATTCGGGAAGTACTGCTTCATGTAACGCTTTGAAGACCGGACAAAGTCTGACCATTGACTATCCCCCATAGATACAGTAGCATATTGCAAGAGCTTTACAATGTAGAAATAACAAGCTGTTCAAAGAAAAGCCTGGACAGTCCGACTGGACTACTTCTCCCAGCAGGAATATGGTGCCGTGAACACAACAAAGAGGACGAAATATATGAGAGTCTCAAAGCGAGACGAGAAGCTGTCCCCATACACCACGGCGCGTACCGAGAGATTTGTCTTGGGGAGGGGGGAGGGGCTTGAGGTCGGAGCCCAGGGGAAGTGTGCCATCATAAATGGCCTCACCCTCCCTAATTGGCAATAAGTACAATGTTGGGCCCCTATTACATGCTGCTGCCATATTTTCTAAATACAGTGCAAAAACCCCACTTTATGCAAAAAAAATGTGTTGAAATGATATCGATCACCTGGTTCATCGGGGAATGTGGTTTCTTACTCCGAACCCCCCCCCCCCTCACGTTGGTACTCCCTGTCATATACCAAAATATGACACAGCATTACAGTAGAGGAGATACTACACAAAACAAAGAAATGGGAACTGGAGGAGCCGGGGCCAGCTGACAGGCTTCACACAACACGAGAATGACAAAACAGCCAACAGAGTGCTGATGATCCTCGAGGTCCTTTCGGCGATTTTCCCGATGGTTGACGTGTGGAGGCATTTCTCAATCAGAGAGACCCCACCAAAGAGCAGCTCAGCGGCTACCCCCCCCCCCCAGATAAGTGGGAGCGGCTGCAGAAACAAACAAACGAAAAACAAAACTAGGATGGCTAAGAGCGGACCCCAAAAGACCATTGATCATCCACACGCTGGGAAACGGAACAACACACCAGACACAAAAAAGAAGAGAATGGCTGTACAGACAGGGCAATCAAATGGAACGAGGAAGCCCTACTTAGTCAGTACCTCAGGCAAGTGAGCGAATTCACAATCATGAAACAGCCTATAATGTCTACTTTCACGGGCCCGAAATTCGGAACCGAGGCAAATGCTCTCGCTGGCTGCTCAGATCATCCACTGGACAAAATCCACTAGTTGTATGTTCTTGCATAGGGCCTGCCTCCAGTAAACAAAATCGGGCCCGCCTGCTGATTGGTTCCAGCTAATAGACGGTGACGTCATTTATTTCCTACCCATGGAACACGCAAATTAGCCGATTCTATAGCGAACATTTTGCTGCCTTGTAAACAAAAAATCCCGGAAATATTGAGAAAAGCGATTGCATTTCCCTTTCATATAATATCTTAAACTATAAACTTGTATTTCCGATGGCATACGAAGTAATTGGAAGGTGTCCGACGCTGTCGAAAGTTGCTGTTTTTAACACTCTCGTCGATTCCCAACACCATTAACAATTCACAATGTCAACCACATATAGAGCCCAGTACACGCCTGACGAGTTCCCCGCGTGCCGTCCCAAATTTCTAACCCAAACTAGCTTTTTCAGAGTTTGAACACCTCGGGGTATACTTTTCGAACCGATCGATGGGCTATCCTTGGTCAGTTGTATAGCCTGGGGCGTCCTTTGCATCACCTGAAGGAGTGGCAAATACTCATTTCAGCCACCTACGCCAGAACAACAACTGGCCAGGTATTGAGCCGCGCCAGCGCGTCTCCTAGCCATCTGATTCAACAACACCCCCCTTTGGCATACTCGAGTTTGGCCTCAATAGTTGTAAGTGTTCAGCCTTCAACGGCTCCTCGTCCGTTGGGTCCATGTTACCTTTGTTATAGGTCGAAAGTTTCACGATCGCCTCGATCTGTGCATCACAGTCAAAAGTGTCTCATCACACAACTCGTTCTCCTCTCATTTAGGTTCTGGAGAATTGCCCGTATGGAACGGATCACCCCCAACCCCGCCCATGTGACTTTACTGACTTAGATACTCCTGATCTTCCTTTGGTCCATCTCCATAGACCCTGCTTTAGTTCCTTCTCGGCATGGACAAAGTTAATACTTCCGTAATATTGTTTCAGGGGCACCGTCTCAGTGCGTTGATAAAAGTCTGCAATCTACGATTGCCTATTTCTATGTGCACATCTCGTGTACTGGTCAAGTGAAAATACAACATTAGTTTGACTTGACATCGCCTATGCTTGACTCCGATTCGATTGTCCCTAAGTAACAACCACCAACCGACGAAAATGCTGGCTGCTCTGGCGTGACCTTTCTCGAGGTAGCTCACCCCTGAGCTGCTGATGCGGCCTTGCATTTTTCGTCTTTTGCAGCCCATGCAGTTTCCAACTATTTCGAAGTGCACTGCTACCCTTCAGTATCCATGTTTGTCTCGCACCTCGCGCCCATGTTAGTGCCTGCGCCTGAATGCCAATCTACGCATGCGTAAGATATTAATATACTGGTCCACGTGGTGGCTCGTTTAGGAAGCACGACTTGGATGTTTGATATCAAATCTCACAGTGATTCTTAGCTACACCGACCCTTAGAACCCATCCTCTCACACAATAGGATTCCGTTGAGCAAGTTTCTGCCACGAAGTCGGGAATTTCCGATTGCCTGATGACTCAGAAGAATGCGAATGTTGCCCTTGTACGTTCTTGATTATCTACCCATTCTGACCTCTGCTATTCCTCGGCGGATTGGGTGCTCTTTCTTTTGACCATTTTCGCTTCTTTGTTAACGAACGGCGGTTTCCTCAGATACCCTTCCTCGGGAACCAGATGACCGCTCGCCTTAACTTATCCACGAGGAATATGTGCCATGAGTTTTATCAATTCTGGTCTCAAATCAGTTCCCGATCAGGTGACCCTGCAATCCGCTCGTTTCTGGGTCTTTTGCATCAAACGTCTCACTTTGGTACAGTCTATTGAATTCTTAGGCCATTCCTCGTACCTCGACAAGAATGAGGGTCCATGCAACCACCGACTGTTCCGAACCGACACACATCCATCGGATTCGCACTCAAACGACCGTGAGCTTTCCTCTGCGGATTCGTGACGAGTCTACATGACGCCATTGCAGTGGATCGGACCCGCTCTGTATCTTGGCAACGCCGGTTAGCGACAAATGTGTAAAATCGTTTACTCTCTTTCCTTATGTCACCTCAGGACGGCAGTTGAGTCAGCCCAGAAGTACGAACTCTGTGCAACTGAAATCTTTCACTCTTCGCGAAGAAATTGGTCCAACTGACCGCCACGACACGGCAGACAACTCGAGCCTCGGAATGGTCACCGATTTAAGGAGGCACAGTCTCGACTTCTTCGACTTTCCCGATAAACGAAAGAACAGTGAAAGCCCCCCTTTTCTCGGGGGCCGTCTGGTTAGTGGTGCGTGAGTACTAAAAAAAAAAAACGGGCGCATATCCTATTTAGACCGCGTCCATACGTGGTGAAGTTCATGGTTATACGACTTTAACCCCACAGCCTTTGATTGGGACACATCTCTTGTGTCATCTTCCTATGCCCGATAGATGTGGGATCCCAGACTTCCACTCTTGCCATCTGAGCAGTCGTCTTCTCCTATAGGTTCGTCCCACCCCATCCTTTTCCTCTAGGCATAATTATTGAAGTATGTTTTTTCTCTCGTACCAAGTGGATCGTAGATCGAGCTCACCATCGAAAGAATTCCCGGCGATTGCCGCTTCTCTGGAACCTTGGCCTTCTACGTCCCATTTCACTCCCAAGGTATGTTCTAAACCAGGTAGTCTCCCGGCAATAGACTCCACTTTGTCAGACCTCTCCTCAAACCTGACGACGATATGCACTTGTTTCCTCGTTGCAATTCATTTGGTCAACTTTGCAACCCACTTCGTTTTAGGAACTCACGGTAACTGGGATATGAGTGTGACTGCTTCTTCTTTCGACGATCTCGACTGAACGCAGGCAATCGTCCACAATAAAATTTCTCTCGGAGAGTCAGGACGGATTCGTCGAAGACATAACAGTGTCGTCACCTGTCTTCCTGAGAGCAAACCTTGCGCACACGGCGATGAGCGCCCCAAATAGTATGTCTAGCATCTGGTGATCGACTGGGCTCTTCCTACAATCCCAATCCGGCCACCGGAGGAAACGCAGGGCATTTCTTCATACTGCGACACACGAACCTGGTGAAACATCGCCTCAATATGCGAGGAAGCCGATGTTCCCCTCTCTGAATCTTGGTTGGCAAAACACCAACCAAGTTGTTGGTGAAATCTGGTCCTTGTAGGAGTTGCTCGTTCAGATAGTACTTTTTACCTTGCCGCGCATCGCACACCACTCTTAATTTTCCCGGCTTTCGAGGGTGGAAGACCGGGTGGTGTGGGAGGTTCCAGTATGAGCCGACTCACGATTCTCCTCTGGTCGTCTGGTTCCCGTTATCGGCCTTGCTTCTCCTCTGTAGTGATGGCCTGCGGCTGAGCTACAGTTATCTTCAGTTGTCTTCCACCTTGACCACATTCCTTTGAGGCAACCCCTCAGCATTACCCATGTCGATGTAGTCATTTTGACATCCTTGTCACGGATCAACAACGTCTGGATTCTTTTTGAAAACCGTTTTCTTTCTTTCAAATGAGATAACCTAGTATCATGCCATCTGGCGGTTATTTACAGATAGTCTTTGGGAAAACGCATGGCATGCCACTTATACCTCCAGCCACGCTTCTTGCCAAGTCTAACTCATAGGTTCTTGCCCGCTTATGTTCACTGAATCCCCATTTTTTAGTCACCCCCAGATCGGGGTCGTCTGTCTCCCAGAATCTTTCTAATTGACTTTGCAACAAACTTTCTGCTCTCGACTTATGAATTTAACCAGAGACTCTGTTGGACTTTCTAGAAACACCCGCGTAGGACCCATTACTGTCCAACCGACAAAACCCGCTGACTGCATAGGATCTTTCGATTACCCTGTCTTTCCTCTAGAACCAAAATGCCTTCGGGTACATCCCCACCTATTGCAACCTAATACACTGGCACAAATGAAGGAATTGCATCCCTTCCAAGTGTGACCAGCCAAAGGTATCCTCCTTTGTAGGTATAGTTTCACTAGAAATCGGTACCTTTCCACATACCACACCTTAGACAGTTCAATGTACTCGTCATCAGCTAGAGTCTCCACGGTCATTTGGCTTCACATCCTCCCTTTGTGCCTCGCGCCAACATGAACATCCGTGGTGGAGATCAAAGTGTGATCTCATATCTTTGACACCCCAATCTTAAAAGCAACTCTTCGTCCACATAGCGTCCTCACGTCGCTGGCCATGGTCTACAGGATCTAGCAACGCCCTGTCGTGACCACTTGCCCACTATCACCCCGAACTTTAAATGGGACTGTACGGAATTTGACACCCTTTCTTTCTCCCTTGTGACGCAATGTTGTGTGACTCTCTGTACTGCATACACTTTCGAATATCAATGAATTATTGACATCAGATCAGCTGGTTTTGGAGTAAGTTCATTGCTCCAGGGCCCGCCGCATGGTTAAGACTCTGACCCTCCTGTTTCCGATGGGGCAAAATGAAGCAATGCATTGTGCTTGAGCCTACACACCCTCGACGTTGCAAATGGTCTTCTACATACAGCCTCCTGCAATGGCGAAAGGTTTGAAACATTTCGCAGAGCTTCGCTTCTCTCACGATTCGTAGCCGCTCTTTGACTGGTTTCAATTTGAAGTTTTTGCATTCATGCATGGATGGGTTTCCTGACAAGCAGTGAACACACTTTTTCCTTTTAACTATTCTTTGAGTGCCAACCCCCATTCCAGCCGTAACAAATGCTGACACTCCGGGAGACTTGTTGCTCTCTTTACCTTTCGATTTGTTTTTCAACCGAGAGTTTGCCAACATTCTTGCCATAGATGTTATTTGCAACCTTTGCCTTATCCTCAAAAAGGTCATCATGTAATCAAACTTCGGTCCGTCCGATCTGGATAAGCCCCTGTGCCTGTTTAGCCCATTTTGACTGCAGATATATTGGAGTAACGTTAATTTGCAGCAGCGTAGCAGTGCTGTTGATGTTAGCCTGGTAGCCTTTTGCTCAACTGTTAGCTTACATTTACCCATGTCTTTGGCCAGTTCCCACATAGCAAGACTAATCATTTGGATTGATGCAGGGCGCGTGAGACACCTTTGCAATCAGTGCGTGGGAGATTACATGAGGTTGACCAAATTGCTCATGCAGTAGATCCTTTCGCCCGTTGGTAGCCAACCCTGTGGGGGGCATCACCACACAACTCTCATGCCGCCTTAGCTCTTCCCTTGCAGAACGTCGCAGTTATGACAGCTTGATCTTCCATCTATTGCCTAGAGCCAATGAACTCGAGTTACTGAGGAAGCTCCAGTAATTCAACGGATCCCCACTGAATTCCATCAGCTCCGGTTTAGGCATATTAATACGCATATTCAGCAATTCCATACATGTGTTGAGGTTGAGCGCGGATTCCATCCTTCTGGATAGTGTTATTTTGTCTAGTTGTTCCACGCGGCACTAAATTCTTGTGCAATGCGAAAATTTCATACATGTGAATGTTCATTGTACGCTCTATGTCAACGAGTACGACCGACGACGACGACGGGTCACTGAAAATGAAACAACCAATTATTTTAGAATCACATAATAGATAATAATCGATAGAGTAATCATTCAGCGCATCAGTCTATAATATCTTAGGCTTATAAAACACTAACTTTCCTGCTGCCGAAGATTGACTTTTAACCATCAACTTCCCGATATTTGACAGCTGTAAATTAAATGTCTAATCCACCGGTATCAAGACGAACTAATTGACGCTAGCGAACTCACTGTATCAACGGACGGGATAATATGGCACAAAAAAACTGTCGCTACAACCCCATGGAACAACCATGGTGATTCGATCATAGGCAATGAATACAATACAGGCGGGAAATACAAACAGAATCGGTCAGATCATCATGAGATCCGACTTATCGTTTCGGACAACCGGAGAGGAAGACCGCGCTAAGAGACAGCTCCACTAGACAGAACCGTGAAGAAAATAGAGGAAATGAGAAGCAATTCCAAAGTTTGAAGTTGAAGCTCCAGATATCGTGGAGTGTGAAAGCGGGCGTTGTGCCAATTGTATTGGGGCCCTCGTGTCAGCACGAGTATAATAATAGTGAATACTTGATAATGCGCACAAATCCGCCCAAAGGCGCTTATGGCGCAGTAACAGAGCAACAAAGGAAACAAAACAGTAAACTGAGGAAAAAAAATTTGACCCTTATTAAATGCAATTCGAAAAAGATAAGATTTTAATTTCGACGGACTGGATCGTAGGTCATCAGGGAGTCTGTTCCAGAGGCGGGATGCTGCAGCTGCGAACGATCCTTCTCCCCACGAACGCAAGGTCTTTGGTTCGGTCAGAAGGTTCTTCGAGGCAGATCTTAGGCCTGGACGAGATGGTTGGTATGGTTCAAACAGCTGCAGCATGTATGGTGGTTGTGCTGATTGAGGGCTCGGTAGGTGAGAAGAAGGATCTTGAACTGTATTCTGAAGCGAATTGGCAGCCAGTGTAGATCATCGAGGACGGGAGATATTGGTGTGGAAATCTTCGAGCGAGTCACGAGACGAGCAGCAGTGTTCTGTTGCCGTTGGAGTCGACCGATTTGCTCATATGGAAGACCAGCGAGAAGTGCGTTACCAATGTCAAGTCGAGAAGTGATGACGCATGGATTATCTGTTCGGTTGCCTGCTGGTTGAGATATTTCTGGACCCTACTCAAGTTTCTGATGTGATAGCTGCATGACTGAAGGATCGCAGTGATATGAGAGCGCATGGTCATTTGGTTGTCCATTATGACACCAAGGTTCCGTACCTGACTGGATGGATTAATCACAGATTCTCCAATTTTAAATGTGGGTGAAATGACCTTTTCCAACTTCAATGGTTAGCCAGAAAGGATGAATTCTGTCTTAGTGTCGTTAAGCTTGAAATTATTTGTTGCCATCCAGTCACAAATTTCCTCCACACAGACCTCTAAGCGATGTATGCAATCCTCCAGTTCTTGCTGTGATGCGCCACATGACGAATAGATCTGTGTGTCATCGGCGTGGACGTGATATGCGATCCCATGAGTCCGGATGATGTTTTGGACGGGCGCGGTGTAAATTACAAACCACTGGGGACCGAGTACCGACCCCTGCGGTACAGAATAATCAAGAACCATCGGTTCTGAGCGTGACTGCCGGATGCAGACTCTCTGAGAGCGGTCGCGAAGGTAGGAGTTGCACCAGGCCAATGCATTCCCACTAATTCCAATTTGATGTTCCAGTCGGTTCAGAAGAATGTTGTGGTCCACCGTGTCGAATGCAGAGCTAAGGTCAAGCATGGTCATAGCCGTTATGTTCCCCTTGTCCATTTCACATAGTATGTCATTCTGGACACGTGATAACGCCGTTTCGATACTGTGCTGTGGACGATAAGCCGACTGGAAAGGATCCTGTAAATCATGCTGGATTATTACGGACTAAATTCCGGTCGACACGATACGCTCTATCAACTTGCCAAGGAAGGACAAGTTTGCCACGGGTCTGAAATTCCTCAGATCCTCCTTGTTTAAGCAGGATTTTTTTTTCCAGAAGGGTTCTCACTTGGGCAAGTTTTAAGTCACTAGGGAAAACCCCTGTCTCAAGAGATTTGTTGATAATGCCATGTCAGGAAGGAATGGTACAATCTCACTGGCACACTCTTTTAATAACCAAGTCGGAATTGAGTCCAGGTCAAAGGATGTAGTAGGGGATTTCATGATTGCTCTTTCAACTTCCTCTTGTGTGGCTGGAGAGAAGTTAAGAAGGCGGTACTCACGAGTTTGTACATCAGAAGGATGAGTGCTCTGGTTGACATCCCTAGGTCAGAGCAAACGGATTTGATTTTCTCCACAAAAAAGTTGGAAAAGCGGTTGCCAATTCCACCTAAAACTGGTAGCTCGGAAGAATAGAATCATTGCTCTTGTTCATCAGATTAGCCACGATGCGGAAGAGTCCCTTCTGATCGCCATTGCATTCATCAATGCAGTTCGAGTAGTATGTCGTTTTCCCCGTTCTTACTAGCCCATTCACAACCTGCCGTTGCTGGCAGTAGAGCTGGCGATCAATCTCAAGTACTCAGTCGCCACTTGTGTTCAAGCTCTCTTCGCCGTGACTTTGCCGATCGGATCTCGTCATTAAACATGGTGTGTTAGGTCTGATAATAACGCGACGTGTTCTTGCTGGTGCATGTTTGTCCAGCAGATCTTTAAGCACCTGGTCGTAGCGTCTCACACAGAAAGACAAATCATTGTCATCGAAGTCAACCAACGTGAGACACTGAAAAATGTCTTGGGCGAATACGTTAGTGTTGATTGATTTGAAATGGCGTGACGTGACTGTTCTCCTTGATGGGGAGGCTTGCGCATCGATAACCTGCAGGTAACTGCATGGTGGTCAGAGATACCTGACTGGACTCGCGCATCCGACAGGACATTTCCACCTCCGTGAGATATCAGAAGATCCAGGTGTGACCAGGTTCATGGGTCGCATCTGTCACATGCTGCACTAATCCGTACGATGATAAGACATGCAGGAAGTGTCCGGCTTCCCTGCTATTTTGGTCATCGATCCGGATGTTGAAATCACCTGCAAAGACGACATCGGAGGAATTCAGCAAGTAGCTTTTCTACCAGGTCACTAACTCCTGTAGAAACACACTGAATGGGATCCGCCGACCATCCTTGTTCCGCACTTCCGGTCGGTATACCAAGGCAAGTTGTACGCAGCGAGAATTGCTAGTATCTCAGCTGGCAGTAATTCAAAGGATGTATAAGGCCCAATGTCCTTGACCTTGACAGACAGACCTGACTTGTACAGCAAACCAACACCACCTCCTCTTTTGTTAGTGCGTCCATGTGTTCGATACATGTCCTTGTTGAGGGGTAATATCACCAATTATTGTGTCATCACCCTTCTCAAGCCATGTTAGTGTTATACCGACAATGTCAAAGTTGCTGTCCAAAACGAAGTCAACAAATTCTGAGCACTTGTTCCTGACAGAACGGGTGTTGATGATACAAAATTTAGCGTCAGCACTTTGTTCATGTTGCGTGACGGAGGACCTGCGATCATCCACCGGCCCGAAGAACGGCCCCGCACCCTTTCTTACTGGAACAGCGCACCCCTTGTCTTGTCCCCACCCCCCCCCCCCCCCCCCCACGGCAGCCCCTCCTGGTGGGTTTGAAAGAACAGATCCCAGATCCCGTAAATCCCTGTATAAGCCGATGGGCAGACGTGGCCTGCTGGGTCTCAAGTTCAAGATGTCACGTCTTGAATAAGATCGGCTATCCGCTATTGTCATGACTGCGGTGACCAGCAGGGCCTCAACAATGACCAACCGGTTCGAATTAGCCATGCGTGAATTCACTTAGCGTGTCTAGACGCACAGACACATCCAACAAAAAGTGCATAGTATAGGCTAGGCTAGGTTACTAAAACTTTCACACAGGTCCAAGAAAAGTAACTTCTGAATAGCTCACATGATACAAAAACTCAGTGATTCCATGCCGAAAATCGTAACGAATGCGACGGGCGTTATAATAAGAAGTCCGAACACAGTTTACGAACACAACGAAAGAAGGAAAACAAAATAACGTGAAAAAAATGCCAGCGAGACGCAACTCCTCGAAGTTATAGTTGTAGTATGAAAAAAATGCACTAAGAGAATTTCCTAGCTACCTGCCTAAAGGCATGAAGCTATGCGTTTTTAGTGTTCATGTTTCGCATGTTCTGTGGTTGGAGGACATTCATTCCACCCAGAGAATCCTCACTTGGAGATTTCCCACCCTGCAAGCGTCCACCTAGACGATTTACACTCGGACAATTCTCTCTCTGAACAATTCCCACTCTAACAACTTCTGTTCGGACACCCCGCACTTCAAACAACTCGTACTCTGCATGGACAATATTTACTCGGACAGTTCTAATTCGGACAACTCCCGATCCGAACAACTGCCACTTCAGAGAAATCCCACCCGGGCGATTCCCAATACAGACTATCATCATCTGACAACCCAAACTACACATCAAATAATTAGAGCAGTCATTGCGAAAGTTCTCGGATAAACACGAGTGTCGATCATTTGAAAATATTTCTTCGGTTTCTGAAAAGTTTTCAAAAACAACTAAAGCGTTGTATATATGGAACCATCTGCGACCACAGAAAGGGGCTAGCTGATCTGGGGGGGGGGGGGGGGGAGGAGGGCGATGTTGTCCCGAGTCAAAATAAATTTTGGTCCTTCGAGCCATGGGGGGGGGGGAATGTGGCACACCCCCCCCCCTCGCCATTTTGGCTTTTGGCTGCGCTACTGGAATCATTTCGTTCACACAAGCTCGTCGGCATGTGATAAGAAGGGCACTTCAACTGTAACAGGACTTATTCCCCGAAGTAGCTCAATGATGGTCGAGGAGTTGGGGACAACAGAAACCAAGTCCGTCACTTCTTCATAAAGCTCCAAAAACAGACATTGACTTTGGTAGCAAGTAATTGGTTAAGAACTGATGGGGGCGAATCATCATTTGGAGGTTGTATTTGAAAGTGAACCTACAATCAAAATTGACCTAGGCCGAAAAATTGGCTTCTCGTCCCGAACAGATAGCAATGTTAAAGAAAATGATGGCTTCCGACAGGCTGATTGGTCAACAACGAAACGGTTGCTTGGTGGAATACGGAAAAGGGGGGGTTCACAGTGTGAAAATACAAGTTTTTTTTTCACTTGATACAAATATGTGTCATGCCAGTGGCGCGTATATGAGGTCATCAATCGAGGGGGGGGGGGAGGGTATATTTGTCGCTGATATTTTTCCGGTTTCGCAACCACCATAGTCCCATCTCATGTCTCCGAAGTCTCTATTTCCCGCGCATTTCCTCCGTTTCCCCGTTATTTCCTTAGCAACTTCCTTCGCCACAGCTGGCAACTTTCCCCGATATCGTCAGGATTTTCTTCCCTGTGGAACCTGTCCCGGAGTGGCACTCTTCCCTCTGGCTAGTCTTGTGTTAATGATACTTGATATTCCCGATTACCTTCCTGCTTTATGTACGCCACTCGCGCACACGTACTCTCGGGTGTTTTGTTGTTTGTATCATCGTCTTGTCCAAATTGCAATCTGCTCCCCATATTGGATGCCGCCAATCAACACAACAAAGATAGGGAACACACCCCTGCTTCGGATATTAAATAGTCCATTGAATGCGGTTACCACAGTGACATCGATGATTGCCGTATAGCAGTCTGACAATTCATTCGTGCATGTGTGATGGAGTAGGGGTGATAGGGGTTCATCAACGGGCGATTGTGGTGTATTTACAGGATCTACGATCTGTGTGAATGCGATTGGGAAACGAGGTGCATTACCCGACCCAAAGTTGGTCAATCTGACGAGTATCCTCTCAGGAGTGGTTCTTGTCATAAATCAGAGATGTACCGTATATCTGAAGATAGTCTTGAAATATTAACACAATATGCAGCCGAAGGGGGCATCGAGTCGGAATCTAGGTAGGACGAATCGCCTAATTCGCTGGAGATTTGGCCGCCTTGACTGCAACACTGATTATAACATGATATTTTAACCATAACTGGTCGTCGAATAACAAGGGCGCGTATGTAGGATTTGTCAAAACGGACGGGAAGAGGGGGGGGGGGGCGCAGGTCACCATCTAAGCGGAGCGCCACATGGGTTGGCGTGGATCGTACCATGAACTTTCGGGGTTTTGACCCCTTCCACATCGCTAGAAACTACCCCTCCAGAGCCCTAGAGGGACCGTTTATACCCTTACTATCGGTTGAAAACGAAGTGCCTGCTCCTGTTGAATGGCAGAAGTGAAAAAAAGCTTGGGTGATTTTCTTCCTCCACAATACATGCTCACACATACATAGGCCAACACAATCCGAGTGACAGCATTGATTCCTCCGCCTGTCAGCCCATACAGTACATGCTCAACAACCTCTTTCATTCATGTTCACTGATATTATTAGCAATGCATTTTTCGCAAACAATCTCTCCCGCCCCCTTGTGACGTTCATTGTGCAGAAAGGTCGTAGTCAACCCCCCTCCCCACCCCCCCCCCTTCTCTCTCTCGACGTTTCCCTCCTCACAGGCACCTGAGGCTGAATGCACGATCAGGGACGTCGATCCGTTTAAAAGAATGGATTCGATTGACTATCTAAGCGGGACCCAACCATTGGTTGGCACGTATCGTAGGTTTTTTGTACCTCCCAGATCGCCGGAAATGGCACTTGATGGGCCTAATTGCGAAGATCTGGATGTGCGATTTTAGTAAAAGAAGAATGTTGAAAAATTGTCACTCTGCAGGATGTACGCAGATAATCATAGCAACAGAGCATATACGGCCTCTATATTTTCGTGGAAGAATACCGGTATGTCAGCAAATGGTTACAAAATAATTACCAAGGGTCCACTGGGAATTTACAATTTACCTAAACAGGTGGAACTAGGAACTCAACCCCTTCATTTTAGCCATTAATATTTGATCGGCAAAATGAAAATATGTGAGTTAATGTACACACCTGTTGCGAAATGTGGGAGATAATTTTGCTGAGTATTTAAGCGCAGCCCAACTATAGGTTGACACGGATCGTTGAGAAAAGTTTTGAGAGAAATAGATCACTCACATCGCAGGAAATTGTACTGTCGGTACTTGGCATTTTAATCTAGCGGGCGGCGCTGACGTTGGGGGGGGGGGGGGGGACTCCAAGGGATAGTCGAGTTACTATCTAGGCGGGGAGCCAGCATCGGTTGGCGCCACATTTTATAAATAAAAATAAATAGTTTCGGGTGAACATTTCACTTTTGCTTCACTCCGCCTGTATTTCTCCCGTTATTCTCGCGAATTGCGCTAACTCGAGTTCTCGATCTCAACTTGAAGATGCACTGCCTCGGATGCCTGTGATGAAGAGCTTACCCCAACTTGGTGTGCTGTGTCACCTTACTGTACTGTCTAACTGTATCTAACTATCTTGGGCAGGACTTTTGACTCGATCCAGGAAAATATCTACCTTTTGGATTAAGTTTCTCCAAGGTTTACTGAATAGCGAGTATGCGGTGCACCGGCTTGGGCTGAAATGTAAAGCCCGTGTAATGCCACAGCCAAACAAGAACCTCCAGAGTTAAGCACACCGTCACACGATTCATAGTCTCATACAATTATAGGCGTCCACGCCGTCAACAGAGACTTGGAGGGAGGGGGGGGGGGGGTGGAGGGGGTATTTATGTCGTGAGAATCTAAGGCTAAGCGGAGCACCATCATCCGCTGATGCGGATCGTACAAAGGATTCTGGTTTGGGAGTAGGGGGGGGGGGTAGTAGAATCGCGTGCGATTAATGGGTTTCAAGCTGGATGACACGGGTGTAATGTTGTGTGCTGATTTGACTGATTCTTCAGGCTCTGCTGCTTTCATAGAAGCAGATTATGTTTCACCTCGAGGAAGGATGTGAACATTGATTTAGGTTGAAATACAATCCCACTCATGCCTTATAGCGGTATTATGTGGCGGATCCACCGGAATCATCATGATCCCACGACTTAATCCACAGATACGCTTGTAGTAGGTGGAGGGAGGGGGGGGGGTCCAGGCCTCCATCCAAAAATGTTATCATCCGAGATCCCGGAAGCTGATGATGTTACACTGATTGGACTGGCGAGGGGCATTTTGAGCAGGCATTATAGGCTAGCCTATATGTATAGCCTCTACCATCCAACATGTTATCATCCGAGATCCCGGAAGCTGATGTGTTACACTGTTGGCTGGCGAGGGGGCATTTTGAGCAGGCAATATAGGCCTAGGCCTATATGTATAATCAGTTGATAGATGGGGCAGAGTGGAGGGGAGGGGCTAGTGCTAACGTTGTGAGAAAACATTCTTCATCCATCCACATATGCATTTGCATAGATAATTCACGGTAGCCGAGGTCTCTTTCCAGTTTTTTGGTTTCTCTTGTATCTTCCCCTTTCCCCCCTCCTCTTTCACTTCCCCATTCCTTCTTTCTTCTTCTTATTCTCCCTTTCATCTTTCCTCTCCTCTTCCTCCCCCACCTCCTTCTCCCCCCCTCCTCCTCATCCGTGTGGGGGCTAAATCCCCCTCTGGATACGCCGTAGGAATAACTACCATTATGGTTCATACTGTTTAAGAAGAACAGGATCACCCTCGTGTAATTAAGGTACGACTCTGAATACATTCATCAAGTTGACCTAACATTTGGTCAGGAGGAACCCACCATACGGGTTCAGATTTGCCCATGTTTTGTTTAATTTGACCTGGTTTGGGTCGAGAGTCAACCCAAAATTTAATTCGGTTCTTCTCCTGACCCAAACTCCCGGGTAACTTGACCCAATGTGTGCAGAGTGTACATCGTCATGAGGGCTGTCCTGTCCCAGGGCACACCATCTAATCCGCGCAACATGGACTCCAGATTGGCGACAGGAACTCAATCTTAGCACACATTAGGGCATAAAGATAGGGAAACAGTTGTACGAGGGCGAGGGCGTTTTTCCATAGGACGGTTGTGGGCATTGATGATCAATCCCGATATTTAGATTATGTCTGGGTAATGTGACCTTTCAAAAACTGGACAATCATCCTCGAACTTATCGTAATGGCTGAATGAGAACTTTACTTCAAAATATTGCACATTCCGGTAGGATTCGATTTGCCCCCAGTCACCTGGAGAATGATGAAGCTGAGATGGGCGAGAGGGGATCGGGGTTAGATGATCACAAAATGATGTCCATTCGTGAAAGTCCATGCCCTCTCACAACCTGCCATTATGTCCAACTGGCAGTATACGAAACGATCATATCGAGACTCGTGGACTGCTGGGAATTTCAAATTCCCTGCGAACGAACGCACACTTAATGTCCATGATTGAGGGGGAGCAGATAATGGTTTTCTTTAACTGACTGAGTGATCACTTTAGTATGTGAGAGTGGAAGCACACCTCACCACAGTCTAGCGCGATCCGGGCTGTAATTCTGACAGACATTTTCTTCTTCTGCCAGACGCAGGTTATTGTGGTAACTTTCCCGTGCTACGTTAATGCATGGCGTCGGGAAACAATCTACCACTGCTCCCAATACTTGGAAAAAGGTGGGGCTGAAGATGTCCTTCCTGACATGTTTCGACTAAACTAAAGAGCCAGCATCGTGGTAAGGGTGACCAAGACCGGATAAGCCAAGATCGGTACCAGATTTGTACCGTGATTATGGCGGTCGCGAAATCGGAACGGAGAACGCAAGAACAAAAAGACCTGTCTCCACCACCGAGTAAACATATTTGATAAATACCGAATAATTGTTAACGCCCATCGGATGACGTTCTCGGGGACTGGAATGGTTTACTTCCACGTCTGCCCCGTTAAAGACATAGTGCAGAATTCATTCTGAACCCGTAAATGGTCAGTCACATGAAATAGGACATCAGAGAGACACTCACCCCGGAGGTAATGATTTTATATTCCCTTTTAATATATGCAAGTTTTCTTTCTCAAACATTGGTGTACCATATCATCTTGCACATTGCCGCTCGTTTCTATTTCAAGGAATCTAGAAGGACCTGGTCCTCCTCAACCCGCATCACCTCGCTCACATCTCTGAGTTTCAATATACTATTTTCCTCGGCGAATATATAAAAAAAAAATTGAATGGCACGGGTCATCATGTCGTACTTACACTATTTGACAGAGTGAGTTATTATTCGATGAACATTGACCAGTCTTCTGTCAAGACGTCCACTACTAGGCGCAATAGCAAATAGGAATTTCCTATTTTGGGCGCACTGGCGAATATGCAATTTTGTTTCAATTACATATTCGTCGCTAGCCAAATATAAGTGCAGTCGATTCATCAATATACATAGAGTGAAGGCTGGAAAGCCCGACAGTGGATGATATGAATAGTTTACTGTTTTATATTGACGACTCATAACCTTTCTTGACACATATTTATGATTCGGTATCTTTTTTGGCAGTCTTAAAAGTCGAAACAATTTGAAGTGGCAACCAGTCTCTAACATGAAGCCTAAGGCAGGGTAATGAACTTGATAATATTTTGTTAATATCATAGTTTTAATTAATATGGATATAATCCATCAGTATAAGCCTGGAGCCAGTTTAATCTTTGTATATTGTGATAGTATTGAACGCCTACAAAGAGTTGAATTATGTACATAATCATGGTGCATAGTTCTCCATTACACATTCCAGTGAGTAATTATTAAGATAAGAAAACTGATTAGTATAATCACAATTGTGATAATAGTTAATAGCCGACATAATACTTATATCCTTGACTGTATAGATCTGTTTAGAGGGGTGCTTTAGTTTTGAAAAAAAAAATACTTTTTTTTATAAAGGTTCAATATACAGGGTATATTTAAATAATATGCAATTATCGGTATTTTGCTTGAACTTTTCATTCATTTTTTTTTCATATTTATAAGAAACTGTTTTTGTGAAACTTTCATGTACATTTGAGCATGCATATTGTCGTTAATTGCAATATGGTATAATCTTTTTTAAGATATTTCGGGCCGTTTGAGGGCATGTCGAATAAGTTATATTTGCAGCGAAATTAGGCACAGTGATGAAATATAAATAAAATAGAAACTACACACACGTTCGTTATGTACAATCAGAAACTAATTTGTATACGAAATGAAAATGAGAGGTTATATTATCAACATAATTTGTTTTTTAGATTCGTATAATTACGTATTCCTATGCCCTAGTCTATAAGTTCACATTATTGCTCGATTGCTTTGTACAGTACAGATACTTTACGAATACATAAAAAATGTCAACTACCACGATTCTGTATGAAATCTTGAAGACTTAAGCTGCAATATATTAATGTGTTAACTAAAACTTTAAAATAATTGTGCGAGGCCTACTATTTTATCTATTTATTTATAAAAACAATTATCTCAAATTTGATGAATATGCATTATAACTGTTATTTAGGTAACGCCTTTTCATGGCGAATACATTACGAAGGCTGCATAGTAGCCAGAAAATATAGAAATATTCAAACATGCGTTCTATAACAGAGAACAGAAAATCAGCAAAGTAAATCCTTTTTCTATCTTACGAACATATTTACACACATCTAAACAATCAAATTGGGTTGTTGCATTGTCGATTCACTCAGACGTTATAGTGGCCAATTTGGCAAATAAGTATGGTAAAACGGAATTCACTTTGCACTGCGAAATTAGGGTTCCCACCACGCAAGACCATACGTACGATCTCTGACGACTTCATTACTGAGACAGTATAAGACGGACATGGTTTCGAAACCCTAGCCATTAGGGTTGTTCAAAAGGATTCCATAATGCATCTTACAGTGGCTGATGGTCAATTTGATAGCGTTATGAATAAAATGCGGCATGCAATTCTTCTCCAACCTAGATATGGGAAAATCATAAGAGCAGACCAACCAGCCTCTTTGCCGAAAAACTAACCTTGCGACATGTTTGGCCTAATACATGTAATATGACAGCATATAGAAGGACATACGTGTAAACTTGAGGGCGAACTCTAACCTATTTTCGAGTAGTGGAAAAAGGGCATGCTTTAAACGACAATTGCAATTATTTTGATTATATCGGTATGTTTATATGGGTATAGTAATTGCATAACCCTCGATATGTTTAAATACTGTTTCGTCGTTATTCACATATCAGTGTTGCCAACAGTGATTCTTCACCATGTTATGTGAATATATATATACTTGTAGCGAAAATGTTGGTTGCATGCGTTTCGGTAAAATGGAGAATTAGAACATGCATGACTAATATTAGGTGGCAAACCGTTCACGGTATATTGTACATAATAATGAATATGTACCATGTTAAACTAATAAACTGCATGTGACATGAAGCACGACAAATCCCGTCTATTTCCGGTAAATTATTCCGGAAGAGAATCCTATTTGAGAAAAAATACGTAAAATTGAAGAATAAAATAATACAGATTCAAAAACTATTGAATGAAGCCACAGTGGTTTTATATCTCAATGCACATGATTTTTTTTTTTTTTTTTATGGTATTTGCATCGGTCAATAAAATATTGCTTAAACCCGCATGATGAGCCGAATAGATTTCTGGGGAAAAATTGCACTTCTGTGTTATTTAAATTTAGAGCAATCAGGGTTTTTTCATGATATTGCATAGGCTCTTGTTTCAATCGATACCTTCTTTATAATTTATTGTTCAAATAATAGAAAAAAGATATTCCGAATGGTATGGATATGATAGAAACATGTTTGTTTTTTAAAGGAAGAGATGAGTCGATTATGGGGTATTACAGAAACCCCGTGAGTAATCACAGATATTTTTCGACAAAAATTGCAAAAAAAATTCAATGTTCTTAGTGAAAATATGTATATTTCTATTCAAATTGACAACTTTAAAAAATGTAATACGAACGACAAAATGCAGATTTTGTTACTTTAGGCACAAGAGGTGTTTACGGCTGTATGATGTTGTATGTGTTTTTCAAACCTCAAATTGACATCAGAAATATGAATAGCGTTAAATTAGTTTACCCGGAAGTGCGCTGGTCGTATTTTCCAAAGAAATAGTGCACGTCATTGTTTTTCTGTGTTATATTGAAATAGATCAATCTGGAAAGTGCCAGTATGGTCCATTTAACTTTGGACATTCTGATCATAACTTCGGCGGCACTAATCACGGTGCGTTTTAGTCGACTGTTAGTGATATGTACATCTGCACAGTGACTCGAACGGGAAAAAGGTCACGTGATCAGTAATCCGTTGGCGGGACCTAACTATCCGTCTCCTGGGACTGTTACCTCTGTTAGATGTGTAATGTGTCACATTACTTTGTCAGCCAATCAGGTCCTCTTATTGGAGACTGATGACGTAATTATCTATAACAACAGTGGACTAAAACGTACCCAATATTGTTTACTGCCTTTTCATTTTGAATTGACACGACTGAAGATATGCATCATCGTCCCACAACACCCGAGAAAGAAAAATGGGCGGGGTCGTTTGTATGACGTCTCGACAAAAACGGTCGCACGGTATATTGGAATTAATATCGTATCGACATATAATAGTGACGATATACCGTATAAGTGTATACATAACTGGAATGAGACGGTTTTTCGACATGACGGTCATGCAAACGTCGTCGACACTTTTCACCAGTTGCTACGAAACGATATTGCCCTTTTGATATATTATATATTCTTACAATGGGCCTAATTTAACCATAACTTTAAATACTGACAGTTTTGGCAGTCAATTATTGCACGATAGATCACTCAAATCCAAAGCTGCTATACTTATTTCTGGATTACATAAAATGATGAGAATTTTAAATATTGATTACTCCATTGATATATCGGACCGTATGAATATATATTGCATCAAATGGCATTGCATAGCATGCTATGGTATGAGTCTTTATTAATTCTGAGGCACGGCTGTATGAGAAGTCGAGTAACACGTTATTCGACCCATAGTCATAATCGAAACATATAAAAGTTAGCTAATTGAAACAGTCATCGAATTCCACAAATTGATAATTAATTTTCGTTAGGGCCCACTTCATCACCTGGCAAAGGTCTAGTGTGGAAACCATATAACTCAATCCATATTTTCCATGAAATTACCTTAGCTGAAGTATACATTTCAGAGTGGACATGGTGACTTAGCCACGATTTGATAATACAAAACTACCGACGTTCGAACAACTATTGATTCTTAAATTCATACCAGACAAAAGCTTAGCTTTTAGGGTTGCCTGCTCAGTGCATATGCACCTCAATACAAAAGGATTTTAGTAACGACGTTCTTCCAATGGGTTCGAAAACAACCCAAGATTAGCGAAGCTATAGGTAAAAATTTGTTGTTTACAAAAAAGAAGAAGTTTGTAACACTGAAACGAAAATCAGGGAAAACAGGTTATTTGCAAGAGAAGTGCCAAAAAGTAATCTTCGAGAACCAAGTCGTATTTTTTCCCGTCTTCAGATTACTTCGATCGTGTATGTTAGTCGCGACAAACAGGTTATGAATGCTATACATACGAATACACATTATTTCCTGCTTGATAATAAGGCGATGTGATTGTTATTCCCGGCAACAGAATGTTTATATAAACTCAGGAGACATATTTCCTGAATATCTGAGCAAAGGAATTCGCGGCATTTCAGACTCATAGATAACTAGAGATAACTGGAGGCCAACACCTGTCGCCAATTTTCAGAAGAGACACACGACATGCTCCATCGGACCATGGGCGTAACCACTGCGTAACAAAGTGGCTGCTGAACACACAAAACATTGCTCTGATACTTTGGACACCCTCAACGTGTTTCCCAAACTTTCAACACGTGGTTGAGATCTCGACATGAAACACAATCGATCCTGCGAGTACCGGTATCCAGTTAACTCCAGTCTTCTGGTTAAAATGGCGCCCTCCCCCTCCCTACCTCGCCCCTCTCCTATAGGTCGCTTTCCAGTTGTGGAGCGCGAGATTGTTTCCAACATACTACTTCTCGCACGCGAGCAAACTGCCTGACAGGGGTATGGGTTCTAAAAAAGTCGACCAGGTGGGGAAATTAATCCCAAATCTAGAGAGAATGCCTATGCTAGCAAATAGTTACTACGAATTCTAAGAGGAAAAATTGATACAGAATTCCTGACTATTGATTAGGGCACTGCTGTAGAAAGTTCTTTTTACGTTTATCACGAGTAAAGGTCAGTTCACAGAGCATTGTCAGGATAGTTTCCGCTCCTAGAAACATATTGCCGCTGTACTAAGCCGTGGTTACGGCAGTCGTACGGTAGTTGTCTAAGGTATTCGAGCAGAATACGTGAACTTTGAAAGGCACTTAACCTTCTGTTATCCTAAGACTATGACAAAGTCAACGTACGTCTCTGTGTTGAGGTAAACTGAACAAAGCCCACATTTGAACACGTGTGTCGCGATATCTTGTTTACACCACACCATCATTTCGTTCTACGATATTCGTTATTGATTATGGTTATGTAAACTATCAGTCATTTTATTAGCAACTTAACAGCCCAGACGGAATATTCTCAGACCAGCTATTGCAGTTGTATAATATTTGATATTTTTCAATTTAGCTCATAAAATCCCGCGTTACATGTGAATTTTGTTTGTTGTGAGTGCCAATTGCATGCGACCTACTCAACCTATCCCGGCCGAATTGTACGCAGCTGTGGCCTAGGCTTGAAACATGCACCCTAGAACTTCTATCTGGGCACCTGCCTGCCTGTGGTACTGAGCGTCAGATGAGCACGGATTGATAGCGACAGCGTCGTCTCATCACAGGTTAGTCCACTTCACGTACGACCCGATGCGTCGATCTACTCATTCGCCTCCTCTACTAGCTCCCATGTTCGTCTTGTCGACTGGATGTCTGTGATATCAGAGACTGGCGATAACAACGTTTGGTCTTCTCACTCCAGGACAGTTCATAATTCGGCTCCCCGTAACAGGCAGAGTCTATACGTCAATACTGGTCCGCATTGTTGAATCATGCATGCTCCGTCAAATGTGTATGGATGTGACCTACCAGGCTCTTCGTGTCGACGGAAGGTCCGTCTAATTACGTCTGGCATGAGGCCAAGGACTTCAAGGCTTTCATTTCCATTCACACAGCCACACGTCCGTCCGTTTTACTCATTCAGGTCTCCCTGTAACATGCCGACCCACGTGTTTGTAGAGGTAGCTCTTCAGCGCAAATGCCTTCTTGCATTTCTGGCAGATGTAAGGTTTGACCGTCGAGTGGGTCTGGATGTGAGCTCTGAGGTTCGACTTATCGGCGAAGGCTTTCCCGCACTGCGGGCAAGGTGAACGGTTTTTCCCCGGTATGTGTCCGTATGTGGCCCTGTAAGCAGCACGGCCCGACTGAGCACTTGCCGCAGATGTGGCACTTGCATCCGAGCTTGTGAGTCCTGATGGAAACAAAAGCAAATTTAGGAAGAGCGTCAATTGATCTCAGCGTTTATAGTACAATTGTATGATACGAGAAAAGGAATCCGCACGCGAGAGCCAATTGTTCTTTACCGCAAATGTGGCATTTAATTACAATCAACTTGCACAGTGAACGATGAACAACGACAGTTGATTGGTTGCTTATTATCTGTCGCCTGTAGGCTGCGGGTCGCAAAATATACCTGACTGTACAGGTGTACTAGAGCTAAACGACATTTATCGCATATACAATGGGTGGTTGGTCGGCTGGGAGCTAAACGGCACTTTCTCACATGCACATATGTGTTGTGTTCTGCTAGGAGCTAACGACACTTTATCGCATGTACATATGTGTTGTTGTTTTGCTAGAAGCTAAACGACACTTTATCGCATGCACATATGTGTTGTGTTCTGCTAGGAGCTAAACGACACTTTATCGCATGCATTATGTGTTGTTGTTCTGCTAGGAGCTAACGACACTTTATCGCATGCACATATGTGTTGTTGTTCTGCTAGGAGCTAACGACACTTTATCGCATCTACATATGTGTTGTTGTTCTGCTAGGATCTAAACGACACTTTATCGCATGCATATATGTGATGTTGTTTTGCTAGGAGCTAAACGACACTTTATCGCATGCATATATGTGTGTTGTTCTGCTAGAAGCTAAACGACACTTTATCGCATGCATTATGTGTTGTTGTTCTGCTAGGAGCTAAACGACACTTTATCTCATGCACATATGTGTTGTTGTCTGCTAGGAGCTAAAAGACACTTTATCGCATGCACATATGTGTTGTGTTTGCTAGGAGCTAAAAGACACTTTATCGCATGCATATATGTGTTGTTGTTCTGCTAGGAGCTAAACGACACTTTATCGCATGCATATATGTGTTGTTGTTCTGCTAGGATCTAAACGACACTTTATCGCATGCATATATGTGTGTTGTCCTGCTAGAAGCCAAACGACACTTTATCGCATGTACATATGGGTGTTATTGTTCTGCTAGAAGCTAAACGACACTTTATCGGCATTCACATATGTTTTGTTGTTCTGCTAGGAGCTAAACGACACTTGTCTCGCATTCCTATATGTGTTGCTGTCTGCTAGAAGCTAACGCCACTTATCGCATGTACCTAGGTTTGTGTTCTGGCTAGGAGCTTAACCTTACACTTTAGCGCATGCATATATGTGATGTTGTTTTTGTAAGGAGCCTAACGACCCTTTCACGCATGCATAATGTGTTTGTTGTTCTGCTAGACTCAAACGACATTTTATCGGCATGTACTATGTGTTGTTGTTCTGCTAGGAGCTACAACGACACTTTAAATCGTCATGCACATATTGTTGTTTTTCTGCTAGGAGCTAAACGACTTTATCGCAGGCACATATGTGTTGTTGTGTCTGCTAGGAGCTAAAAGACACTTTATCGCATGCACATATGTGTTGTTGTTCTGCTAGGAGCTAACGATAAACGGACACTTTTATCGCATGCATACTATGTGTTGCTGTCTGCCTATAAGCTAAACGAACACTTTAATCAATCGCATGTACATTATGTGTTGTTGTTCTGCTAGGAGCTAAACGACACTTTATTGCATGCATATATGTGATTTTGTTTTGCTAGGAAGCTAATCGACACTTTAATCGCATCATATTCTGTGTTATTGTTCTGCTAGAAGCTAAACGACACTTTATCGCATTTAACTATGTGTTTTGTTTCTGCAGGAGCCTAACGACACTTTAAATCTCATGCACCTATGTGTTGTTGTTCTGCTAGAGCTAAACGACACTTAATCCGCATGCACAGATTGTTTGTTGTTCTGCTAGGAGCTAAACACACTTTATAAGGCATGCATATGTATGTTTTTTTTTCTGTAGGATCTAAACTACCCTTTATCTGCATATATGTTTATTTTTCTGCTAAAGTAAACGACCTTTTAATCGCATGTACATCATGTGTTTTTGTTCTGCTAGGAGCGTAACGACCTTTAATGCGCATGCACATATGTGTTTGTTTTTTCGCTAGGAGCTAAACGACACTTTATATCTCGCATGCATATATGTGTTTGTTTTCTCGTAGAGTGGCTAAACGACACTTTATCGAATGCATATATGTGTGGGTGGTTGGTTGTTCGGGTGGGCGGGGGTAGTGGGGTGAGCTAACTAACCTTCATCGCATGCTATATGTTTTGTTGTTCTGCTAGATCTCAACGTAGCACTTTACGCTGTACATATGTGTTGTTGTTCTCTAGATGTAAACGCACTTTTATCGCAGGCACATATGTAGTTGTTGTTCCTGCTGGAGCTAACTAAATCGACACTTTTCGCATGCACCTATGTGGTTGTTATTACATTAGTAGTCACGGTTCTGGTGAATAACCGATTTTCATGTGGTCTCTTTGGCAAGAAAAAACAACAACAACACACTTGGAAAGACTGAATGGTTCACTGTTCTGATGACATTTTCGAAGGTGAAAATGGAAAGGGAGCAGTTATTTATAATTGATAGCACGCACGTATATTTCACTAAAACCCCGCTTGATAACCCCTTTGTAAAGAGACTCATAAAGACGTACATCGACCCGTGCGTCACCACACATGGCGCAGTCTGATAACAAAAGAATTGTCCAACCGAGTTAATTTGTACTCAACTGTGTCGCACGATCGCCTCGCTACCAACCTCAACTGAAGCTTGGGGTGCCCAATCGGTGGACAATTTTTTGTCCAATAAGTTATCCACTTTTGCCTAACCATTGCGGAACCTTGGTTGAGCCAAACTATTGGCCAAAGTTTGGGTCCGTGTATAGGTTGCTTTACTACCTACTTCCGTTAAGTACGTCTCTGTAGTGGATGTACAAAACTTGTACTGCTCAACAATGGAAGGAACACGGTATACAACTGCGAATAACTCTGCTTGATAGGCTAGAGTTCGGTACATCCTTATTAAAATGGTTGCTAGCCTAACATCCGCCTTTCCTGTCTGCCCTGATGAAAAATTCCTTTGATATCCTAATTAATTGTTGTCCTCACTTATAAGAAAAATGCAGTCAGCCATAGCGCTTCAACCAACAATGAGTTACCCAGAACCCGGCGACCGCCCCCAGTGCTCGCCTGGTTACGCGATCAGTGTTTCATCTATTAGTCACCATGCGAACAGTTACAAGGCATTTAAGGATTGCTTAAGATTTGTAGTAGCATTTAACAGAAACCCCCTACTAATCAGTGACCAATTTCAAATCTTCATAAGGACTGATAATTGACAATGTCTACCATGTAAGTTTTGTGGAAATGTTGACTAAGATTGCCTAAATATGCAAATTGACAATATCAACTTTTTGTTGACCCATTATCAGTTGCACTTATCTCCGGACCAATTGTGAACCACACGATTACATTTCATTGGAATTCAACAAACTTGAACATCGGCATGAATGAAGCAATTTATAAACACTGATAACCCCTAGTGACCTGATTCAATGTTACTTTTGGCGAGACTAAGGTAGACCCACAGCTCATAGTGAAAAATTTGGTCCTATTAATAAAGTTTGTCGTATATTTCAGTGTCACCGCCCCCTCCGGCTATCTCACACACCAGAGCTACTGTAGGTGTAACCTGACAAAGGGACCACTATGTCTCTCTTTGAACAAAGTTAAGGCGAAACAAAAATCAGGATTTTGAACCCCTACGTGACTTTGATGACCTTCAATACAATGGCGGTTTTTATAAAAAATTGTTACAATTTCCATTGTGATGTTCCACTCTTAGATAGCATATTGGATCAATGAACACGCCATGTTATGCGAAAAAAGCTATTAAATTAAACTTTGACCCCTTGTAATTACCAAAGTATGCGTGCGATGGAAGCGGGGTGGGTCTCCTCCAAAAGCACACCGCAAGGTCTATCACATAATCAAAAATAACCAGTTTCTATTTTTTTTTTTGACCGGAACTCCTTAAATAAGCACATTTATTCCAAGACTCAACCTTCAAACACATGACCACCCGACGAGGTCACCAATGAGTCAGAGGTGCACCACCATGCAGTTCAACAATTTTATATTCACAAAGGTGAACCTTCCAGCATTCACAGATATTCAATTCCCTCTGATTATGGCCCGAAAACATTTTTGGGCCCCTAAGTTATGACTCGAGTGACCTTGAAGGACCATGGCAGTTTTCATGAAATTTGTAATTCTCCATGTGATCAATCCCCTCCTAGAAGCATTTGGCATTCTGATGAACATCCAGTGAGTGCTATTGCCAAAAGTAATTCTAAAAATCAGTTTTGACCCCTACGGACCTTTGATGACCTTCAATGACATGGCGGTTTTTAAAAAAAATTGTACTCTCCAGTGATGCATTTCCACTCCTAGTAAGCATATGCATTCAATGAAACACGCAAGTTATTGCGAAAAAGCTATAAATGAACTTGGACCCTTGTAATTAACCAACGTATGCGTTCCGATCGAAGCGGGAGTGTGGTTTACCTCCATGAAGCACACGAAGGTCTATCACATACCCTAAAAATAAACAGTTCTATTTTCTTTGCCCGGAACTTCTAAAAGAAGCACATTATTCAAGACTCAAACTATAACCACATGACCACCCGACAGACGGTCCAAATTGAGGGTCAGAGGCCACACCAGGAGGTCAACAATTATATCACAATGGTGAACCTTCCAGCCTTTCACAGCATATTCATTCTCTGATTCCGGCCAGAAAAACAGTTTTTGACCCCTAAGTGACCTTGAATGGACCTTGAATGACATGGCGTTTTTTATGGAAAATTGTACTCTCCATGTGATACATCCACTCCTAGGAGCATTTGCATTTGATGAACATGCCCACTGCTATTGTCAAAAAGTAGTAAAATCAGTTTTTGACCCCTACGTGACCTTTGATGACCTTCAATGAACATGGCGGTTTTTATAAAAATTGTTAACCTCTCCATGTGATGATCCACTCCTAGAAGCATATTGCATTCCAATGAACACGACCAAGTATGCGAAAAAAGTATAAATTGAACTTTGACCCCTTGTAATTACCAAGTTATGCGTCTCGATCGAAGCCGGAGGGAGTTGGTTTCCTCCATGAAGCACACAAGTCTGCCACATATCCAAAAATAACCAGTTTCTATTGTTTTCTTTGCCCATAACTCCTTAAATAAGCACATTTTTATTCAAGACTCACCTTAAACCACATGACACCCGACAAAGGTCAATGAGGTCAAGAGGCCCACAACATGGGTCAACAATTATATCACAATGGTGAACCTTCAGCCTTCACAGATATTCATTTCTCTGATTATTGCCAGCAAACAGTTTTTGACCCCTAAGTGACCTCTTGATGAACTCGAATTAAACATGGCAGTGTTTTATGAAAAATGTAACTCTCCCGGATACAATCACTCTAGAAGCATTTTGCATTCTGATGAAATGGCCAGTTTCTATTGCCAAAAAAGGTACTAAAATCCAGTTGACCCCTACGGACCTTTGATGACCTTCATTGACGTGGCGGTTTTTATTAAAAAGGGTACTCTCCATATGATGCATCCCTCCTAGAAACATATTGCATTCCAAAGATCACGCCCAATGTTATTGCGAAAAAGCTATTAAATTTCAAACTTTGACCCATTGTAATTACCAAAGTATGCGTACGATCGAAGCGGTAGTTGGTTTCCTCCATTGAGCCACACAAGTTATCACCTATCCAAAAAATAAACAGTTTCTGCTTTCTTCGCCCGTCTAACTCCTTAAAAAAGCACATTTATTCAAGAACTCAACCTTTAACCACATGAACCACCCGCAGGGTTCAAATGAGGTCACAGGTTACCACACATGCAGGTCAACCCAATTATACACCATGGTGAACCTTCCAGCCTTCACCAAGATATTCAATACTGCGATTATGGCCAGAAAAACATTTTTGACCCCTAAGTGACCTTGAATGACCTTTAATGACATGGCAGGTTTTAAAAAATTGGAACCTCCATGTGAAACATCCACTCCTAGGGAAGCATTTTGGCATTCTGATTTGAACATGCCCAGTGCTATTGCCTAAAAAGTAATGAAATCAGTTTTTACCCCTACGGGACCTTTGATGACCTTCAGTGACATGGCGGCGGTTTTTATAAAAATTGTTTACTCCCATTGGGATGCATCCACTCCTGAAGCATAAAAAAATTTTGGCATTCCAATGAACACGCCAACGTGATGCGAAAAGCTATAAAATTAAACTTTGACCCCTTGTAATTACCAAAGTAGGTGTCCGATTGAAGCGGGAGGTGATTTCTCCCATGAAGACACACAAAGGTCTATTCACATATCCAAAAAAACCAGTTCTAATTTCTTGCCAACTCCCTTAAAATAAGCCACATTTACTCAAGTCTCAACCGTTAACCACATGACTCACCCGACAAGGTCAAATTGAGGTCAGGGAGTTCACACACATGCCGGTCAACAATTATATCATCAATGGTTGAACCCTTCCAGCCTTCACAGATATTCAATTATTCTTAGGATGGCCAGAAACAGTTTTTGACCCCTAAGTGACCTGAATGACCTCCTTTAATGAAAGGCATTTTATGAAAATTGTAACTCTCCAGGTGATACATCCATCTAGGAAGCATTGGGCATTCTGATGGACATGCCCAGTGCCATTGTCAAAAAAAGTATAAAATCAGTTTTTGACCCTACGTGACCTTTGATGAACATTTAATGATATGGCAGTTTTATGAAAATTGTAACTCTCCATGTGATACATCCACTCTAGGAGCATTTTGCATTCTTGATGAAACATGCCCAGTGCTATAGTCAAAAGTACTAAAAATCTAGTTTTTGACCCCCCTACGTGACTTGATGACCTTCAATGACATGGCGGCTTTATAAAAATTGTTACTCTCCATGTGATGCATCCACTCCTAGAAGCATATTGCCATTCCAAGAACACGCCCAAATGTATTGCGAAAAAAGCTATAAATTAAATTGGACCCCTTGGAATTTACTCAAAGTTTAGTGTCGATCGAGCGGGAGTGGTTTCCTCATTGAAGCACACAAAAGGTCCCATCACATATCCAAAAATAACCAAGTTCTATTTTTTTGCCCGTCAACTCCTAAATAAGCACATTTTTCAAGACTCAACCTTTAGCCACAGGACCCCCGGCCGAGGTCAAATTGAGGTCAGAGGTCACACACATGCAGGTTAACAATTAATCACAATGGTGAACCTCAGAGCCTTCAAGTAGTTCAATTCTTGATTATGGCCAGAAAAACAGTTTTTGACCCCTAGTGACCTTGAATGACCTTTAATTGACATGGCAGTTTTAATGAAATTGTAATCTCATTGATACATCCAATCCTAGGAGATTTTGATCTGAAGAACATGCCCAGTGCTATTGCCAAAAAAAGCAAAAATACTCAAATCAGTTTTTGACCCCTACGTGACCTTTGAGACTTCAATGACATGGCGGTTTTTATAAAAATTGTTACTCTCCTGTGATGCATCCACTACTAGAAGCATATTGAATTCAATGAACACGCCCAAGTTATTGCGGAAAAAAGTATTAAATTAAACTTGACACCTTGTAACTACCAACGGTAAGTGTCCGATCGAAGCGGGAGGTTGGTCTCCTCAGTAAAGCACACAAAGGTCTATCACATATCAAAAAACCGTTTCTGATTTTTTTTTGCCCGTATATCCTTAATGAAGCACATTTATTCAAGACTCACCTTTAAACACATGACACCCGGACAGAGGTCAAATTGAGGTTCAGAGGTCACACACAGCAAGTCAACAATATATCACATTGGTGAACCTTCCCGCCTTCACGGATATTCAATTTTATGATTATGGCCAGAAAACAGTTTTTGACCCTAAGTGACCTTGAATGACAGATGTAACATTAAATGACCCTGGGGCTTCTCGTCCCTAATGTCAATTCATTGGGAATCTGAGGATAAACATCTCCACCAATTGCGTCAAATCAAAAACTTCAAAATTATCGCAGAAATTATGCAAAATAGACTACTCATTAGCATATCTCATGCCAGGAATCTGACGATTCGTGTACTCTCATAGTTGTTATTACCCTGAACGGCATCACCAAAGCATCTACCGATCAAGAGATATTTGTTTTTTTAACACAAGCGCTTTCGGGCCAATTTCATAAGTATGCACATTGATGCCAAATGAGAATGGTCTTTTGGACGAAAAAGTGGATGCACATCGGCAACTCTTCATGCGAACCTCCACAAGAAGGTCCCAAGCATGATGGCTTCCACGGTTTTCAGGAGATTATCTAACCGCACAGGACGGAAGACAGACAGACGACAGACAGGACAGACAGACAGAAAGACAGACACAGACAGACAGAACCAACAGGACCCCCCCCAGACACACAACAAAGTGACCACGATGTCTCTTCCTGGAACAAAGTTCAGGCGAGGACAAAAAAAAACGGGTGAACATTTTCCACCAACTGTTGGATTGACTAACCGCCTAGGTTGAGAACAATTTATACCCAGCTCATGTTTACCCAACAGTTTTTAGGCTGACAAGGCCCGAATACAATGCAAGTCCTAGAATATCAACCGACATATTAGGATACCGTTCATCGCTCAGCAGTGAATCTAGTGCGAATAAATATGTGACGGTTGATACTTATTCCACATTCACTATAGACTAGGTTACCCCCGCCCCATTGTATCACGTTATACCCAATCCCCTAAAAAAGCCTAGTATATAATTGCCAAGATTAGCGCCACAAACCGACGGAAAACGGGAAAAACCAATCCCTTTCCATATGTGGACCCCAAATAGATACATGTAGCGATAAGCATTATGTTTTCCAACAATAGATAAGAGAAAATCAACCTGTGAGGGGAGAATGAATAAATACGCGATTGATCATGTAAAACCAAAACAATTCCGGCAGAGTATTTGCATTAATGCCTGTCAATCATTTCCAATTGGGGCATGCACTTGGGAGACGCGGCTATTTAGCGACGGAGGTGGATAAGAACCACACTATGAGAATAGTTATTCGTTTTGTTAGGCCTATAATGGATGGTAAAATGTTCTATGCCCCGGGGGGGGTCAGCTAGGGGAACGTCGGTTCTTGCAGTGTTCCAGCACTGGAATCTTGTCGAGTCACACATAGGCTTTTTCAAGACTCTGTCAATGTGTTTCTCCTGCTCAGCTCTTGATTCGCTCACTGCTGCCTCTGCGCACTTCAACCATACTATTTATTATACGGGCCCAAATATGTCAATCAAAAACGTCTTGTTGAGTTAGTTCGGTAGGCAGGTCATGAATATAACTACCCTTTAGGCAGGACAAGTACGAGCGCCAAAGGCTCCATAGAATGACTGAACAGAGTCAATGGCCCGACGAATTAATTAGTTAAACACTGACCGCGTGCATGTGGGCACTGCATGGCTGTTTTGATGTAACGTGATTGGGGGGTTCGCGTCAAACATAAGACGGACATTTTTCTTCAAGACGGTTCTGCTCACGGAGCACCTACTGATATATACGATTAGCTATTGTCTGAACGATTCAATGAGCGATTGAAGGACAAAAACATTCTAAAACCAGAGTAAAATACTCCATTACTTGAGTCGTAATTCAGAGAGCAATATAATCTCAACTGTAATCGGACCTAGCGAAACACGTTTCAAACTGATAAACGTTGGGCTAACAATTCCCATGAACAAGACGGGATTTGACATATAGTATTCAACAGTGAGGATAATGAAGTTCATGGGAGGAGATGCTGCCATTGATCCAAACCAAGAAAGGAAGTCTATTTGGATGAACTGGCGTCCGAAGAAGTGTGTTGTCCTGCGAGAAAATTAGAAGTGAATGTATAACGGACAACGGTGGCTTATCAGTTTCCATCTTTGAATAGCAGCAATTATTGGTTTTGAGTAAGGCTACTTGAAAATGAGGACTGGTCATATTGGCCACAGCATCCTCGTATCATCCGACAAAATTTTCGGAGTTCCAGTAGAGAATATTTTAAAATAGTTGTTTTTGGGGAGGAGGGAAGCCTGTCATAATGAAATACCCCAATAGCACAACGATTAAAGTTCCATTCCGCCTTCATTTTATGGCCTCCTAAAATACCCTGAGTGGAATAGGCCCTTAGAGGACCTGCTGACCACAGGACCCCTGGATAATCCTGACCCTAATTTCTAGAGCACACCATATTCACTTTCGTAAAGCTACTATTGGCCAACCTCCCATTCCATAACGTGTAATTTTAGGAAAAGTTATGCATCATTGGACGGACGTGTATTTTTTAATTTTATCCTCACAATGGCTCATCATTTCTTTCACACATAATATTGATAAGAATGTCCCGTCCCTCTAATGAATTGTGTGGGGATGAAAGAGACCTTCTGTCAATAAACAACACAGGTCTCAGTTGATCAACATTTCATGGAAGCAACCGTACGGACTGGTTGGTCGTGATAAAATCCGATCAAAGTTATCATAGTAATCCAACCTTATTTCTAGAGGTGATTTCGCAGATTCCTTACATAATATGACCTTGAACCCCTGAATACTCAGTAAGGGTACAACTCGTCCATGATACACTGGCCGAGTATGATGGTAATCCAACCTAATCTGTAGGAGAAGTATATAGCATATCCTTGCAGTTTTTCACATAATAGGTTATTATGGCCCCTTTCATTATTTTAACGACCTAGAACCTGAGAACCCGCAACCCGTAGGAACCACTAGTCCATAATGACACTGAGCATGTATGATTAGGATTTATTCTTATCAGTGGGAGGAGCATTCAGCAGTTTTCCACCTTGAAGAGGTCAAAGATATCTCATGGACCAATGAACATTGTGTCCAAGTTTGGTCCAGCAGTTTGTGTCCAGCATATGTCATGGAACGAACATTTTAGAGCCAACAGACAGACATACATGATACATACAGACAGATAGATAGATAGATAATAGATAGATAGATAGATCGATAGATAGATAGATAGATAGATAGATAGCTAGATAGATAGATAGATTCTGTGGAGAAATAACAACATGTCACAATTTACTTGCACTATATTGCAAGGAACCGCCTTCGAGCTGTCATAAAAAAAAATGCTGTAAATAATAATAACAGGGTAGTTAGAGAGTAGCATGACAGCTTGAGTGACTCAGCCTCCTTAGATGCATTACTCAGGGCTGGCATCGATACGTAGACCTTGTCGCAGTGCGGACATTCTCGCCTTTTGGTCAGTTACGCTGCGAGTGAATTGATGAGTTCTGTCGATGTCGGGCAAGGTTGCTCGACGTGCTATATGTCTTGCCGCATTCGGCGCATTCGTACCCGTGGGGGCATTCTTGGATCGGGGGCGGCACGCGTCACGGTGCCTTCGGAGGATGGAACGGTCAGCACCTCCCTAACGTCAGAGGCAGTCTGGCGTGCCGGTGGGTGGTCTTTGATGACATCGATAAATTCAAAGGGGCCTCCTGTGGTGCATCGATCGGAGGCCAGCAAGGGGAAGGGACATGTTTCGATTCCCTCAGGGGACGTTATTGTTATTCAAAATAGCACCAGATATCAACTGCTTGTACTGTTCACTTGCGTTGGTTTCAAATAATTCGTCGGGCTGCGTCACTTCGGGTGATGCTACCAGTGTGTTGGGATCGATCGGCAACAAAATCTGTCCGTTTTGATCTGTGAGTTGCGAACCTGTACAGAAAAGGCACTGTTCGAAGTAGGTGGCGCTGCTCCGATACTGGGCAGAAGGATCAGCCCATTTTTGTCGCCACATAGAATACACCCTGATTGCCATAGAGCGAATGCGAGGGCGCTATCACCGGTAACGGTACCGGCTGCGCCGTTATCTTGCTTGACATGCTTGAGAACATCAGCTATTGGTAGTAGGTGGCGCTCTTCAGTTTGGTCACATTCATTCTGCTTGCTTTGCGGAAGTTCAACCGAGTGGAAATGAAACACCGTTGGCAAGCTGGTTTTTCTGTAAATCAAGTGGAGACGGCTGCCATCGGCTTTGTTCTGTAATACAATAAAACGATGGGCTTGATTCAATATGGAGAGTTGGAGGAAACAGATGACAATTTCTCGCTATTACTAATTCCAATAGAATAGAGCCTAGTAATTTAAATGTGATGGCTAATGAGATAAAAAAACGAACGGCAATATGTATGAATTATGTGGCAGGAATGCCACGGTTGCCAATAGTTCTATAACATAGCGCTATGGTATTAGCTCCAAATTCTGGCAGGTGTGAAGGGCTCTAACAGACGCATCTAGTATCAGTCAGTTCAGACAGTCGATCGTACAATGAATTAGTCAGTAACGGAAAAGTTAAGTAATTAGTAAAGGCTAACGGTACATCGCTATTCGACTGGTGATAACTGAAAAGGATGGTTTATTCAGCCGAATCTTGTCAGAGACACGATAGTTAACAATGATTTCTTATCGCCTTCAACCGCCGTTGCCACCCAACGATGAGAGTATACCCGTAATCTGTTTTTGACGTGTGTTTCAACATCTAATTTTAATAGGTGGTCATGAATGAATATAGTACGCAGGTTACGATAACGTGAACTTTAGTTGGCCCCGTAAGCAGGAAAAGGTCAAGTCACTAATCAGCACACTGAAATGCCATATTTACTCGAATACCAGGAAGGTTTGATTCAAATGCAAATAAATCGAACGGTTAAAACTATTGCGCAATCGAGCGGTTCCTCTTTAGAGATTGAGGTAATCCTGACGCCCTATACCGGAAAATCAATTACAGATATGTTATAAAGCTAATTAGTAGACGCGAGCCCCCCCCAAATATTAACTGAATTGAATAATTATGGTACCTCTATTTCGTTTTAAACCATCTAAATTTTCAAACGTGATTGTAGTGCGTGTTGTCACTCAAGCCTACAGCTGCACTGCTAATTCTGTGTGGTTTAGCTCACCATTCTTGAAAAATTCAAATGACCGGTATTTCATCGAGTTGTTAGGTGCCCTGAAGATGTTATAAAAACCATTATAAGAAGATCCAAGAGATCGATCCCCAATTACTATCGATCAGTCTCGAGATAATCAAGTGGAATTCGGGGTCTTATGGACAGTTGGAAATAGCTTTCAATCAGTGCTGGAGTACAGGACAACTGAATAACAACTTTCGCAGCACCAGCTGATCGAAAACCGTGATACCAATTTCGTGCAATATTGATCCATGAAACCTTAAAAACTTTCGTGTAAGACAAAACACGTGTTATGAGAGTACTCATTTTTCGTTAGCAGGTTAGTTGACCTGTCTTCAGTTCGGTTCGGGTGATTCTCTCACCCGCACCAGTTCCCGTACAATAAGCCAGTTCGGAGTTATAGTTAATGAGATCAAGGGCGGCGATTTGCGTTGGCGATTGGCGATGGGGGGCGGACAAGATGAAAACTATCTACGCGGGAGCGCCACCACGGGTTGGCGCGTAGCGTACGAGAAAATTTTACGTTTGACAGACCCCCTAGAATTTTATTGGCTTTTAGTATTTGCACCGCGCTTCAACCTCAACTTTCCACCGTGGTCGCCCCACATAAATGATTGCTTAAAATCCTCTAATTCAAATTTGCCAAATAGCAATGGCGTCAACAGACTTTTCATACGGGGGGCAATACAATTTTCAGGGCGCGAGAACACTATCTAAGCGGAGCGCCACCATAGGTTAGCGCGGAGCGCAGAAGGAAATTTTCGCGCAAGCCCCCCAGATGGCCGGAAAGACTTCAGGCGGCATGTACCAAGCTTCAATCGTGGGACATTGTGTGATCACAAATTCTGTTAACGGTGGAAAATTTTAACATTTGTCAGACCTCGGTCTTATCGCTGCCCCGCTTGAACCTTTTTGGCCAGACAGAATCAGAAGATCCAACCATTGTGCTTAATGAGGAAAAACAGGATCTCACCCAAAAAATTTGGGACATTAAGCTAGCTTTGATTTGTCATGATATTACGTCATGCGCGAAAGAGCAGGGAATTGACTTCGAGTAGCAGATCTGGAGGAAAAACTAGCGTTGAAAATCCAAGCAGTCCAATAGCCTAGGCTAACCGCAGTTCCGAATCGCGCGTGGTCGAGGGGAAAGGAGGAAACGGACCGGAAGCTAAATGGTTTAGTAACCAAAAAGAGGTTGATTTAGTTTTCAAGGTCAAGAGAATGTTGTTGTATGATACCACCCTCCAAATAAGTTAGGGGCCAATGAGTGCGGAAATTTCCATAGAGCGTGCGGAGATGACGGGAAGCAAAGGGACAAAATCCACCACTAGTACGCGCGAAACACACAATTTGTCACTTTTCAGTGTATTCGAGGCGAAACGATGCCTTTTTATGCAACTTGGGGATGATTCCATCGCAAATTAGCAATATTTAGACTTAGTCCACTTGAAATTGGAATCATTTCTTTTTGACAACCGCCAATTTGTAGCGTTCCCTGGCCGCATTTTCGATGCGCCACCGTGTGCCCTCATAGTGATAGTATGTGACCTTGCACCCCACCTCTCCCAAGTGGTTCGCACCCATGAATAAAATGTAAACAATCACAGATCCCGCCAATCTTATGCAAACTATATGGATTGAAGGAGAACCCTTCTTTCATTGATAATAGAAACAACCCGGAGTAAATGTCAGACATTTTTTGTCAGGAAACATGAAATGTCTGCACAAGGCACATCATATGTCTGAACACTACCGGCACTTGTAATTCCCGCGCGCGTAGCGCGCAAAAAATCGGATATGAAGCACAGGATTCATTCAACTTGATCATTTAGGTCATTATGCAATTGCTTAAACACTTTTTCTGATGATATGGTCGGATACGGGTCACGAAATAGTAGTCGAGCTCAATATTGGGGGGGGGGGCAAAATGCATTGCGTCCCCCTCAACCAAAATATTGGGTGGACGCCGTCCCCCCCCCCCCCCCTGCCCCATGATCGCCAAGCCTTGAATGAGATATACTGATATTGTGTCCACGGTCATAAGAACGCCCAGCATTTCGACGTTGAACGTACAGTGTGCAGAACGATCTTTCGAAACTCCCCTGCCGAAATTACGAACCCTGCCAACACAAAACTGTTGGTTTGGCGTATAGTGTTTTGCGATACAACATCTTGAGAATCCATTAGTATTAAATGATAGTGTGGAAGTTAACTATTAGTTGTAAACCAGTTAGTCCAACATTGTCTCAAAGCGAAGTGCTTGATCAGCCTCACAGATTTCATTGCAACTTGAAAATGGTATGAGAATTCGGTCGATGTGAACCATTCATAATTCATATTATTGAGCGAGCTTTAAACATACAAAAAAGGGTGTTCTGCCTAACCTCATCAATTTCAGTCACAATAAGACATTCGTGTGTGAACTTATTTTGAAGCGAATTTGTTAAATTTGTGATCCTAAGCACGGTATTGAAACAAAATGACCAGTGTCTGTTTAATAACCTCATAAACTTCTGTTAAATCAAAATATCGTGGGGGACTTATGTTGATGTGAATTAAAATTTCGTGATTCTGAAATTGCTTTCAAAACGAATTCATCGGTGGTTGACTAACATTAGGCCTATATATTTAACTCACATTGAAAGTTCGCTGAGCTGCCAGACCTCATGTTGAGTGTGAAATTCCGTGATTATGAAGTCAGTTCAGGATTAATATCATGGTGACTTTTCTAATTGTACAACAATCATTATAATTTGAAAACAGACATATTCTGTCATCACCACCTGCCTGCCTCACAGAAGGCTAAATACAATATGGCACTCTATTGAAGAATTCTTTCGTTATAGAAAAACGATCAACTTTCTATACAACGAACTAACGCAAGATCCTCGGATGGATTGACACACGCCATCACACTAATGTGAATTGAGGCTTCTTCCTTCGCAGAACTAGTCAACGAGCATCATAAATATGACTTGTACCCCAATCCCTTTAAAGAAATTAAAATTAGACTGGTATTCCGAACATCATTGGAGGGTAACATAAAGATGGCGTCCCATGTAAAACCACAGGAGCACATTATAGACCGATATACTAACTTCCGGAAATATTCCGTTATCGGAGCCGCAATATTTTAGTCATCCCCCTATTCCCCAGGTTTAGGCGCGTGAATTCCCCAACCTACAAATCGTCTGAAATAAGCATAAAATGATTAATAGGAAGAAAACTGAAAACTCTGATACTTTTCTTGAATTGGGTGATATGACATTAGGTTGCCAATATTGTAATAGTATTTTCATTTTAACAAATATCAAACCACACTGAAATCGACCAAGGGGAATGAGTTACTTCCATCAGTCCATACATTTCACAGATACACATATAAATGAAGTGTCCACTTCCATAGTTGAATAACTCCGTCAAGTAATTAGGTGCCATACCATTCAGACACTTGTACATCATGATAAGCCGTCGTATACGTATTTGAATGTCTAGGGGTTGCCAATTTAATATCACAAACATCTCTTGAGAACTTTCATTCAAAATTTTCCTCCATTTAGAATAATGCGGGCTGCAGCTTTTTGTAATTTTGCAGATCTCCGTTGTTGCATGTGCCCTTACTATGCTACAATCATCTAGGACAGGTCGAATATATCCGTTGTATAGAGAATACGAGTACCAACGTCGATGAATGGACTTGTACGTCTTAACAGGGCGACGCGATTCGATACGGATTATAAACATGGTCATCGGGCATGCCAGACAGCTTGTTGTCAATCATCACACCTAATCATTTTTCATGGTCCACTGCTGCAGAGTAGTACCGTGGAGTGATACAGTTAGTTATTTGCAGTGACCGGTAATGCCCGCTAATCCCTGTGATGACGCCAATTCAATAACGTTTGTTCCGTCTTATCCTTGTTAAACCTCTTATTTAATACACACCAATCACTGATTCTCATCATATCCTCCTGCAATTTTTCCCTTCAATTCGTGAATGGATTTATCAACAAACGTAAAAAGTTGTGTCGCAGCGGTAATATCTGCAGACATGTTTCATAACAAAGGTCAAATCCATATCATTGATATAACTTAGGTGGAGCAGAAGCGGTCCAGTATACTCCTTGTTGGTACACCACATAGTACACGCCTCCGGTTAGAGAATACACCATTTATAGAGTCCACTGAAATCGTTGGTTAAATAACGATGTGAAACACTTCATTGATCATGCAGAGAAACGTAGATACGTAATTTTGATACCAATATCTCGTCATTTACTAAATCAATGCCTTGGAAAATAGATCCCAGTAAGTGGCCCTTGTCAATGTATCCCATCCATTGGTCTACAATCTTCAATAAAGCCGTTTCGCATGAATGCGTTTCTCGAACCAGATGGGAGCAACAATAGAAGATAGAAGAGTAAAACTATTTAAATATTGGCTTAGTGCTATATGGAACGTGCTTCTCCAAAATTTTAGAAAGGAGGGCAATTAAGTGATGGGTCGATGTTGAAACTTCGAGCTTGGACCCACTTTTGAAAATTGGAATGATCTTTGCGGCTTTCCAACACGGGGAAATACACTGCATCGATTCTCCGGTTCAATAAATGTGTAATATTCGGGGCTACCTCATTGCGGTAATCTTCAAAAAGTGAGCACTAATTTCTCGAGACCTTGACTTTATTAGGTTGAGCGCCATGAGATTAATTCAGAAACAATGGTCACTCACTTCGGAATATAAGAACTTGTCACTTGGCGGAGTTGGAGTCACAAATTGTTACCTTTGCCAAAAAATCATTAATCACTCTGAATACTAACATTGTCATCACAGACGTATTTGCTACCTCAGTGAAAAACGTATTAAAAACATCAACAATTTCGTGTATTCGTTATTCATGCCGGTCATCATTAGAAATTCGGGGGCGGTTGCTGGCCAATCCAGTAATGTTCGATTGGGCATTTCCAATATTTTCCAAAGAGCTTCAGAGTGCCAGTGGTTCGATGCGATTGCTTCCCCTGTAATAGTTGCCAACTTAGCATCACGGAGACGGAGTCACTTGTTACGCCAGAGGCGATATACATAAGGTTAACTGCCTTTGCTTATACCGCATTTATAGAATTTCTATGTCCTGATTGAACCAACTAGGTTGTTTGACTCTCTTGATCCTTTTAGATTTCTTAGGGGCATGCTTATCCAGTATACTAATGAAGCTCTGATGCCGGTATTCAAGTGATTTATCAATGTCGTTCATGTGTGGTAGATTATCCCACTCAATTATGCCTCTCCAAAGTTATTGAATTAATCGATATCGATTTGTTCTATGGGCCTATACGTGATACTCCGGTGGAATTTATTTCCTCTTTTCCTTTTATTTCCTCTTTTCTTGGTTGTATTTAATGCGCCAAGAAAAGATTCCGATAGCACGATCAATAATTAGGACTAAAAAAAACACCTTACTGTCACCAGTAGTAAGAAACGAATCTCCAGATATCTGACTGGGACATAAAGTATAGCACAAAGGAATGCAATCAATACGTGATATGGGAAGTTTTACTGGCTCGTGATTCTGAGCATAAGGGTAGGAAAAAGTCATTAGTGCTTGACTAACCTACATATTCTTTCGCAATAAAGAATCAGTAATATGATCAATTAAGTTCGTAGCTTTCAGCGTTGTTCTGGCAAAAACGGTTGCTAACATGTCTTTACTTGACTTTCAACAATTGTGCGATCGACTATATTGATTTAAAGTTCATGATCCTTAGTATTATTGTTTTTCAGCCTAGACACCCGGTTTCGCTAATCGCTGCACACGGACGATACGTTCATTGACAATAGATCGGGTGGTGACGTAATCCTATGCTCATATGGTAATTTAGTTATTGATCCTCAGCATGTCTTCAGAAAACAATCTCGGTCGTGCTTGTCAATTCACTCAATTCACTGAACCTGTGGTGAGCTATATGAATGGCAATTGCCTCAAACTGGCGGTGCTGCAGACTGGATGCTTAGAAATACTTCTGGTTCCCATTAGACAAACATTTGGGTGTCATACCATCATTTATAAAGGACCATACACGGCTACTGACCCCTTTCTCACTTTCTCGCTCATATGATCTAAACTAAATGCATTGGTTCTCATCATGCATAATTGTGGAACAAAATCGATTGTGTTTGACCTAGGGCAACACTGTATTGAAATTCCATTATTATCAGTGCTATCGAAAATGTTGACTCACTTGGAAAGCATAAACTCGAAGCTTTGAATTGTCCATAGACGTTTGTATGTTATATATTCAGACTGCTGGGAAATCTGACCCTCGAACAGGAAGGAATAACGGCTTTTTCAATTGATTGTGCTCGTTCAAAGTATTAGGCATATGTTACGACTGCTGTAATTGGCTGTTTGAGTCACATTCCGCCAATGCAGGAATACCTTGCACTTGTTTCGAGTAGAATACCACTTGCGGTGTGCCTGCGGCAGTTGCTTGGCCGTCGAACATTAGCTCAATGAGCAATCTCGATCGATAAATTGATGTCCATCTACACTCGTCGTTTGTGAATACAGATGGCAACTAGCAAATTGTAGTTAATTCGGGTAAAGGTTTCCAGATGCAACGTGTCACGTGATTTCAAACCTATAGCGTTATACCATGTTGGTTGAAGGTGGAAAAAAAACAGTTCTTACACATTTTCTGTAAGGAGTAAATACAGAGGAGAGGCGTATGCGGTTTTGAATCTGACGATACTATATGGCGCTAAACTGATGTCATCTTGTTTTAGGCACTGCTATTTTTTTTTATCTTTCCTCTAAAGTTGTTATGCCTTCGAGATAATAAGGTAATAAATAATTCGACGAACATTGATGTCGTAATCACAGTTAGCTTCACAATATTACCTGTCCTCACCAACTAAATTATCCTTTTCGGGCGTTCTGAACTACACAAAGGTATAGTGTAAATTATCAAACCCTGAAAAATTCCTAACCCTTCCAAAAGAAAGAGGGAATTCCTCCCCTTCGACCCCGATATTTGCGCATCTCCTTTCTCATGAGCAATGCCTTGATACACCACTGGTAGCGGCCTGTGAGATTTATTAGGCGCAAACCAGTGCACTACATTCACGCAACAGGTTAACATCCGCAGATGAAGTTTCCACACGATGGCTGCCCTCGACAGCAACCGACACGGCCTGTCTCCACTCCCTAGATGGGATTCTTCCACCGGGACGGTGGAATTCCTATCTAGCCCCCGGGATTTCGTAAACAAGAGAGACAAGTCTGGTCTGAAGCGAGCCGATATAATTGACACAACGTGACGGTTGTGCCAGCAACGACAATAACTGCGGATTCGCCGCGGAGCGATCTACGGTGGATGGTTCCCCTCCACACACCGCGCGCATTGTGGCGGAGGCTCCCGATCATTGGCCTTATAAGGGCACAGCAGCGGACGGGAAGCGAGCGGATTATATGATATACATAGACAGCCCGCGTTTACGTGGGAGGTGACGGCCGCGCGACAGAGCGGATGGGTGATTAAAGATCTAGGCCCTGGAAGGATGTTTATAAGATTGAGTTTCCTGGTATTTGTTGAGGACCGAGTATGAAAATAAATACCGTTTATAAAGGGAAAAGGAACCAGAGTATTATAAAAGAGACGAGATAAGGTTGGGGAAAACTCCAACGTAGGCACGGTTGGGTTTGTTTACTAATAAACACGCGTGTGAATGATGTAGGAATAGTTAAATGAAGAGTCGTGATTGCTATAAAGGATATTAAACAATTAGAATATGAACAGCATTAACGATAAGCCTTCAGACACGTTAGAAACTTATGATTGGCCTAGCTTTTCAAGTACACTGCAGTCACTTCTAGTAATTAGCATAGGAGAGGGTGACCTCGCCTAAATTGGCAGTTTTGGAAGGGGACAAATAAATGTTAGGCATACGTAATGTATTATTTGGTCCCTGCCAAAAACCTGCTGTTTCTGACCGAGTAAAGTAATTGATGAATTAATTTCGAATTTAGAAGGCTATAGACAAGTCCATATATTCACACGAATAGTTTACTACACGTTTTACGCTCTCAGAAGGTTGTGTTATCAGAGTATTATAAGTCTTAACAGTAATCTAAACAGCTGCGTGTGCTATGTTGTATGCCTACTAATATGTTATTCGTTTGGTAACACATCTACTGATTGAAGAAGTGAAACCTGTAAACACGAAGTGACTTCACAAACTGAAAAAGCTTCACAGTTGGGACCATTGCTTGACAATGCATTCTTATCTTTAACAAAAATATTACATTTCGACACGCACTGCTCAGCTATATATATGCTACCGGTATTATCACGCAAATCAGTCTGAACTCTGACAATCTTCATTTTCTATGAAAGGAGACGCAAGCAACTTTTTTTTTCATTTGATAAGCAATTAGGATTTTTATTTTAAGTTGCCTATATGCGATAGAAGCGATTAGTGAAGTACATCTGAATCTGAATTTTACATGATGAAAACATAGCAGGTGTATCTTACCCAGTCGAACTTTCTCTCGGCGGCACTGCTGATAACAACTAGTGTGCATTTACGTCTGCCACGTGCAAAGCAATAGGAGTTCACTATGCACCCTACCGCACTCATAAACAGAAGTCTCCCAGCCTAGCCCGTCTAATGGTTTTTCGCCGCGGAGCCTGTGCACCGAGCGCTCGCCATACGCAGCGCTGTCAGGTAGCCGTCCCAATATGGCAGTACCATATATGGCCAACAACCTTCGTAGCGCGGGAGATAGATGCCTTCTGCGTCGGGTCACCAACGGATCGGATTACGTCGGGGCCGGGTAAATCAAAACACACAACTTAGCTCATATCCGCTCGGCTGACGGAAAGTGTCGGGGGGAGTGAAGAACTCCCAGCGGAGAGCTTTGTGGTTGCTGTGATGAATGATAACAAGGGGCGATCCACTGTGGATGAATCGTGCATGCAGTGCGTTCACGGGGTATCATAGCACTGACGTCGAAGAGTGGAATATCAATTAGACTAGCCCAGGCCTATGGGCTACTGTGTGTTCGTAGAGAACCAAGTGCCACCTGGGCCAGCTTAGCCGAAATAGTCACATGCCCGTCCTTATTTTCGAGATATTCACCAGTTATATATCCTATTTTGGTAAATGGTTCCGGCCTATAATAATTCGTATGGATGCTTCCAACTTCTCCCAAATTTCTGTCACCACAAAAGCGCCAGTTGTGGGTGCCAGGGGATCTCCATGTTATAAATAAATACCGGAATGTGTATGATAATATTTGCAATGTTATGGTACGCACTAAGGGAATTCACTAGTCATCGTATTAAAGTTTAAATAGTGGCATACTGGGCCAGCCGGCCGCTTCACAATGGGGGTGGCAGGCCTGAGTATGGATGGTTTCAAGTAGCGCACTCCCTTATTGTTATATCTCTTTATAAGTCCACCGTTGTCCTGATGTAAGTATTACTCCATTTAATGAATACCGGTATATTGTTGTACTCAGTGTAAGGCCCTATACTTCAGAGAGACCACTAATGCTAATTTTCCAGGTTTTCCAAGTTGGTACGTGTCAGAGCAACACACATATCGGACGGCGTTTTTTTTTATCTGCAGTGTGTGATATATATAGTTTTTGTACTACGGCGAATCGATTTCAGCAAGTCTGGTAACGCATTCATCGTTCGAAAAACCTTACGATGGAAATTTCAAGGTGAAAAAGGGTTATGCCAAGAAGGATGATTGTTTGATACATATAAAAAACATCACTAGGCCTATATAATATTAGTGAATTACTGTTCGGTAGGCGTGAATTATTTTTTGGTTGGCCGTAACTAAGGGAAACGAAGAAAAGGTTGATAGCGCAAGTAATATTAATTTCCGTATTTGGCAGATAATACATACCCGTCTTGGTAACTCAAGGAAAAAAAAAACATGCATATCAGTGCAATATAGTATAGGAGTAGAGAATTATAACGGGAGTCAATGAAGTTCACTTTATCGCGTTAGTTGCCTTTTCTAAATATTGACCATTGGCAGCCTTTTAAATTACTTATTATTCCACGTGGTGTTTCCTGACTATATACAATTCAATGGAACATTTGGAAAAGAGTGAAATAAGAACAAGATCGCTGTGAATAAAGTACGAATCATTCAACGCTGCTGCATGGACTGTTTGGGGCTACCGTAAGCCCCCTGTTTATAGACACACGTTTCAATCTACCACCCACCGAATTCACCTTTTATTTTCCTTTGCGGTGACCCCAGACGTCCCCCTTACTTAGAATACTGCTGTCAGTCTAATATCAGGACGCCATATCAGCCTACCGTAGGAAGCTGCGTAGCTCGTGCGTCGCTATATTGCAGCCTATACAAATAGGCAACCAACGCTCGGGTTAGTCACCGCAAATTAGAGCAATAGCAAGGTCATTTCTCATACAGGTTTCTACTTCTGTCTACCAAAGGCACCGGAACATTTACATATGGGAGATGTGACTAAGAGGCCTAGCTGCAGGCAGTCGCGGAATGAGTCAACGTTAGAACACGTGTTGCCGACTATTCCAAGCAAACAAATGTTGTTCAGGAATCAGGCGACGTTAACACGTGGACTCATTCATAGGAAACGTTATCTGGTTACCGGGTAGTAATGGTTAACCGTTACGACACTCGTTATCAGAAACATTTGGAGGTATGACCTAGCTCTTGCTGGAGTCCACTTTTCACGTTCCCTGAACGTTCGTTAGTTCGAATGACCAGAATCAACGTTTCAGAATTTTCCAGAAACGGCAGGAATAATGACTAACGATTATTAGGGCTTCTTAAACGATTTGCCCTAGCAGGAGAGCCGTAAATTAAGAGAGCGGTCGACTACTCCTGCGAAACCTGGATGAAGCGCAAGAAGTCACACTTCTTTGCGATTATCAGTTAAATTATTCTATTAAAATTAGCAATATCTGAATTTCTTCATGTATTTCGGTAATATTCTGGTAACCATGACATAACTAATATATAGACCTTGACTTACTTATACGGTGACAGAGATCTATTGTGCCCCGATTTGGCTCTATAACACTACCTGCCATCGGAATCCATCATCATGGACTCATTAGCAGGGCGGAGGTTTTTGTGATTTACCTGCTCTTTTTAATCACGTGGCTAATAATATCCGAAATAAATTTATTGGAACTGCTCTCACTATTAATTAAAGACCTTTCTGATACTTCCCCAGGGAATTTTTTTCGAACTATATAGAGGTGGTTGTCTTACAGAGGCCTTCTTTAAGCATAGTGGCCGATGAATCAGTCTCTCCCAATGAAATCATACGGTCACCGTAGCTCGGTTAAATGGCGGAGGTTGTGAAAGGGGGAAACCATAATATGGTATCTGAATCACGACGCTGATGACGATATGTTAAAGACAAAGAAATACACATGATCATCCCACCGTGGTTGACAGAGCACCGGTATAGACTGATCGTTTGGCAGGTTACTACACCTTTGTCTGACAAAACAATGAGCATATTCTCTTCTCCGGTCTTTGATTGACTTATTAACGGATCAATGGCGTCAATGACGTCAATGACTTCTGTTAGCTTTTGAGAGTTTATAAACATCACTTGCGTGGAATTGCCAAAAATAAATCGGTTTGTCCGAGATAAGTCTCTTGACTCTACTCGCTATGCTATTCAGGTCTCTGACCTATCATACCGGTTCGGTGATACTTAATAATTTTCCTGAAATGCAATCGGCTCATTGGTGTTAACTTCTGCATTACCGGTAGATAAATCAAATCGGTTGAAATCAATAACGAATGCAGTACACCGAACTGACTTGTTCTACGCCCAATGATCTTATTTCATTTCGGTATCACCTGCGTATAATTTCAATGCTTTAATTGGTAGGAGAATTCTCGTTTATTCCTTTCAAATTGTACGGTTTCACTTTGCTTATGGTTAACTCTAAAGTTCTAAACGAACTGGAAGTGGTGCTATATGAAAGTCGTGCTATATATATTTGGTTTACAAATAATAATAATAATAATAATAAATAATAATAATAATAATAATAATAGTTCGCACACGTACAAGATTTTTCCGTTTTCGACAGGGGCAATTAGCATGAATATGGTAGAATCTGGAATTATTGGGATTTTTTTTTGTAATATAGTGTGTATGAATGTCTCCAAGCTTATGCGCACTGCTTCGGAAGTTAGGTATTTCCTGATTGGCTTAGGATTGGGATCAGGAATTAGGGTAACCAACCACAGAAATTCTTCCGAGACGGTACGCATCGATCCATGTTCTCCCAGGCAGCGTCAGCCTAAAAGCCACAGGAAATCCATTCAAAAACGAATGAGCTGACTCGGGGAAGGAAAAAAAAGGATCTGTCACATCATCTGAACACAATTCACCCGATTTTTTCGCTTCTAATTCGGGGTATGTCAACTTCTACAGAGGAACGAACCTATACTGGCCCGGCAGGAATGCAAACGTGGGAGCTGCACTTTTGTCAGCTGCGAAGCCTCCATGCACCGTAGACCTTTTCGCAAAAAGCATGTTGCGGTGCAATGGAAGAGTTGAGGCATGCTGCGATACTTCAGGGGGCAGTTGTGTGCTAGCATGTATTGGAAAAACTAAAACTAAATTTTAATCTCTTTCCATTTTGTGCTATTCTTTCAAAATTTACTCCTAGACATTTTACATCTTATCGTGACAAATCTGACTGAAATGTGCTTTTTCTCGCCAGAAAAATCAATTTTATCCGCTGAAATTGCTATTTGGCCTTCCATGGATTGCCTACTTTGGCCCCTGAGCTAGGACCACAATGCATTTCGAGAGGCTTCTTGCGGAAAAGGTCTATGCAGGTACACGGAAAAGGGCGATACCACTTTGGCGGTACTTTGATGTGGGGGAGGGCTTATGTGATTCTATTTATCGTCTTATTCTTATAACTCTGTCCACAGTTTTATTTTTGCAGAAGTTAATTTTCCTTGCTGAGGAGGCCAAGAAAGTTTGATATATCTATCTATAGCTAGCTTCTATTATCTATCTATCTATCTATCTATCTATCATCTATCTATCTATCTATCTATCTATCTATCTATCTACTATCTATCTATCTATCTATCTACTATCTATCTATCTAATCACCTGCAGAAGGCTACTTGCAAATTGCTCACCCTCGTTCGAATCGCCAGTGAGACGGCAACAGGTGCTATTCTCGTCTTTGGTAAGACCCGACCAGGATTCGAATCCTGATCTCCCGGGTGATAAGCCGTTGCTCTACCAACTGTGACAGCCACTCGATAGCGCTGAGGTGTAGGCTGATTCTCTTCTCTGTTTGGGTTTTTACGCCAGACCTTTTGTCCTCCGTGGATTGGCACCTCACCTTACACTTTTCCATCTAATCCATGGTAATAACGGGTCGTATAGTCCCTGCTATTCCCATCGCTCCATTTGTCACATCTTTCCGACTGTTTTGAGAAAGTAGTGTTAGGCAGTATGTAACAGACCTTACTAACCTGGCACAAATAACATTTTTGAACTCCTACCTTTCAATCAACAACTGAAAATCGCCACCGTTACCACAAATAGGTGGGGCAATGTGCAGATGTGAAGACGGCTATACCGGTATGTGGCGTCACAGCAAATGTGTCTCATTATCACAAACGTTTTGGCGGAGGGAAGTCGGTCTGGATTATTCCCCTTTTTTACATGTACGGAATATACCGGTAACTTACAATGAGCGCTGAAGTTTGGTCCGCGTGTTTCTTTTCTTCGATACTGCATGGTGTTCAACAGTTGGTGTGAAGTTTTCATCAGTATACTCACATAGGTCTAACTACAGGTGCTAGCAGCCACTGTATACAGTTTGATTCTCTGCATCTTTTTTGACAACAGCTGTTACTGTCAGACCGTCATTACTTCCGCTATTCCGCATTATACTCTTGTCACACTTTTATTGATTTCCTCACAAAGCCTTCTGCCTACCTGCGCAGGAGACTCCCTGTCATTTAAACCGAACAAGTTTCATGCTGAAGGCATTTCAAAGTATAGGCCGTGATAGGTAGCAATGCACTTATTACGCGAAGAGTAGTATTCCTATCCCAAAAGTGGATTTGAAACCAACATTTAATTTAGGCAAACATCCTGCTTCGAATCGCGGTTTTTCGTCCTATGATATCTCACCAACAAATGTTCCTACTGAATGGGCAGATAGGGCCTATATCCTAACCTTGTAGCCGCTCCGTAAGAAAACCCACTCCATAATTTCTATAGATTATTGCCTATATATGAAAGTTATTAGATTATTATAACTTGAGATTGTTTCCTCATTAAGTAATCATTGTCGCAGAAGGGCCGAATAATTGACATTTGCCTTTAAAGGAAACACTTTTCACAAAATACTTCTTACTAAAAAAAAGCCTCATAGAGAGACTAGCAATACGAGACACGGACATGGGATTGGTCATGCCTTGCGAAGCCATTAAATATCGCCATCGCACACTTGTTTACCTTTAAAATTTCTTTCTTCCTGGTGCGAGCCGTAAATTTGTTTAACCACTCAACCACTGCGAATAAATTCTCCGCACGGTCGATTGTTTGCCAACCCATGCATGGGATGTCCGCTCCATGCAGTTTGTCTTGATCAAAGTTTTGGATAGAAGCACAGTAAGGCTAGATTGGTGATTTCATCCAACAAAGGTTACAGAAGCAACGAACACAAGAAAGTTATTGAACATAAACAAGAAACAAATAATAAATATCAATCACGGGAGAGTAGATTTATTACATTTGGCTATGGTGACTGCACCATCTAGATGAATTGAGTAAAATTTGCTAAGTACGATGTCGATGTAACGAATAGGTAACTCATGAACCAATATGGTGGATAAAGGCCTATCAGGTGTGAGTGCAGTGCGATGCTAGTTGTCAAGAAGATCGGGTATATACCGGAGAACTTAATGTGTATACACTCGATGAATTGTTAGTATTTGTGAATCTTTGTCATTGGTTTGAAACCCGAATCAACGTATTAACATTACGTAACGCAAAAGAAATCACTTGGGAATAAGATTGGACCAAATTTCCCTGAGTCCATGGTCTAACAGGGTGCAGACGGGGGTACATGCCTACAAGCAAATACCGATTATTAACGATTACGTACAATCTTGTCTTAGCTCTTGCTTCATTGATTTTGTCTGAAACTCCCAACAGCCTAATCCGTAGTAGGCTCATTCCAGCATGGACAGATGCAAGGATTAACACTAACCTTCTTTCTGTGTACAGGCAGCAAAGCAGTCCCACTTGGAATTGACGTCTTCCTCCTGACCTTCCGACGACGAAATCTTCCGAATAAGGAAAGATCTGCATTATGGCGATTTTTACCTCCTCTCTCTTAGAAGATTACGACTCTGGACTGCAACGTGGTTTCTATACGTGCATGAAGCTTTAACTCTCATGAAGTTACCAACTTTCCACGTCAAGTTACACTTCCCTTGAACGTGATTCCCCGTGGATAACCACATCAACAAGTCGATACCAATAGCTTCTGACGAATTTTTGAAAACTGCATCGGTAGCAATCGGTAAAGTTCCCAGAATTTAGGAATAACATCGATCTGGGCTTCAAAATTGTCGCCTGAACAGTATAGTAGGGCCCAAGTACATCCACCGAGTGTGAGTGGGCTACGTGCACGATATCAGATTGCCCGTACTTATCCCCTGTTTCATCGAACTCCCACAAGCTCCGATTAATGGCGGTGATGACGCATCAGGCTGCTACTGCATGGTGGTAGAGTTAACAGCAGGTTAGTGCGCGGGAGGTAACTTGGAAAGGGTGAACCAATCCGCCAATCAGCGCAGAGGTTATGGGCCCGGGCTGTGTTGGATTATTAGAGTTTAACGGCACGGAGTGTAAGCTAGATTTAATTAAGGGTGATTCGTCCAGAGAAGATGGCCTTATGACGTCAAGACGGTCGGGGTATAGACGGAAGGAAACCTCAAGCCTCGTTTACTGCTTGGTGGTGTCGACAAAACAGAAACCAAATCAGAGACAGCGAGACGTGATGAAAGGATGAATGTGGCGCTGGGCATGGTGCCAAGAACTAATCTGATCAAATAGGAGCCAACTCGTTGTTTTCGGGCGGTATATCGCTTCCTACTATCAGGTTATATCCACTCACTCTGGGATTAGTGGCAGGGTTCGGGTTTTTTCAGGGTGGTAATTGGTGGTAATTTCAGAATATTGTTGGCTCGAGGGGAAAGGCGGACATAAATCCGGATACATTCATTGGTGATTTATCCAAAAAGATGAGAACGTAGTTACCGGTGAGTCGATCGGAAGTGGCATAACGTTATGTCTGTTGGAGAGTGAATTTCCGTTCTCCATTTTGCTAGTAATAGATGCAGGAGGCGGCTCCAAATCTTTCTAAAGCAGTTTTGCGTCTCACACAGAAAACCGATGACAACATGAACAACTTGGTCAGCCAAGAACCCATTTTTTTAAAGTTTTCCAGATACCGAAGTTGGTTAGGCCTCATCAACGGACACACCCTACTGTCCAAGGAGGCCGGAAGCGTAGGTGTCAAAGTGAAGACTGGCTGGAAAGCGACAGGGACCGTCGGATTAGTAAGAGATGACCTTGGATTAAATTTAATTATCAAAACCAAATGGTGAAGAAAGGCTGCCTCTCTCAAGAAGACTCCGATGGCGTAGAACCCGTTTTGTGAACAAGGGTGCGAATGGCACAGTAGCTCACCTTGCACAATATTTCATCACACTGGACAGCTGCTGGCTGGCAGGTCTTTGATGACCTGAAAATTATCACCACCTTTTTCGGGGCAAACTGTAGTCTCCACTCACAAAGTTCTGTGGAAATCCGGCCAACTTGAAAAATGCATACTTGAAAAATTATGCATAATTTGACCATGGATTATCACCACTTTGTCTAGGCCAAATGTACTTCACACCCACCAAGTTCTGCGAAAATCGCGGAAAAGCCAAAAAACGCAAATTTTACTGCCCCTTTAATGACCTTTGACCTCTCAAATTCCTAACACCCTGAATGTACTATTAGTCATTGATGACACTTTCCTGACAATTGGGACAAAATGAGTGAAACCGCCTCTTTAATGACTTCTGACCTCAAATCTCTGAGCACCCTTGTACCACTGGTCAATGATAACACGGATAAAATGTCATGATCATCAAAGTGAATCTATGGCCGGAGAAGCATTTTGCTCACGTTTCCAAAACTGCACTTTTCAGCTATACTACCTCTCTAATGACCTTTGACAATTTCCGAACATCCCATAAGTACCATTGGCCACTGATAACACTGAGCAATGAATTTGTGATCAGTGTTCTGCAACTTTTCACGAAATGGGTGATACTGCTCTTTCAATGACCTTTCCTGATTACCCTATATTACCATCGGCCAGTGATGATACTGACCAACTATTCATGATCATCCAATTCAATCTGTGGGAGAAGAAGCGTGTTGATTGTTTCACCCCCAAAATGTCCTTCTCTACCAAAATAACCCCTAGAATACCTTTAATTCTCAAATTCCTGTACCCTCCGTATGCACCATTGGTCACCGATATTACTGACCAACTTTCATGAAAATCCAATTTCAACTGTAGGAGAAGAAACATCTCATGCAAAATGGCAGAATTTGACCGCTAGATGACCTTTGACCTCAAATTCCTGAACACCCCGTATGCAGCATTGGTCACCGTGAATACTGACCAATTTTAATGAAAATCCGATTTCAACTGGAGGAGACGCATTTTGCAGTTTTTCGCGAATTGGCCGGAATTGACCCCTACATGACCTTTGACTTCGACATACTGAAAACATCCCGTATGGCCCTCCATTCGTGATCATTGAGACAATTTTCATCATTACCCCATACACTGTTAGGAGGAGTAGCAATTTGAATTATTGTGGACAGACAGATAACTTAAGTCAATAGATAAACAGACGTGCACGATCACAATAGCTCACCCAGCCATATGGCTGAGGTGAGCTAAAATGACAGATTTTATCCAATGGGTCTACATTGTAATGATGCCCTCTTCAACAACTTAGGCCTATCGCGGGAACGGTCGAGGTCAGGGGCGTATAAACATTATTTTAATGGAGGGGTAAACTTGGTGGAACCGACAGGGTTTTTCGGGACCGACTTATCTGTCTCTACGTTTTTGTATTTCTCCGGACTTTTTCCGGCGGCCTGGACGCAATGCCGCGACGAGGGGTGGGGTTACCCTCGTACCTGGTTACCACATTATGATCAGTTCGTTATTGTTCCTACCGTACTCTTTGTTCACAAAGATGGTCGCCTCCCTTACTCGTGCTACTAACCACTTTAGGCGCTCAGAGTGTCACGTTTTGCTGTTCAGAGATCGACTTTTTCTGCTGTTTCGGGGGGTGTCAAACCCCAACCCTTATTAACGCCCTTAGCTGGAAGTATAGCCTACTATTGAGGATAGTGCGAAAAAACTTTCTCTACACTGCTGCGACGTCAGCGTGAGTGTAACAAACAGAACGCTTCCCTTAATCCCCCTCCCCTTTCCGTACAGTATCTAAGGTTATGTTCGTATTGTTAATGAATCCTTTGTCACTCTGATAAATTAGGTAAAACTACAACTCTCCCGTTGCTATTTGATTATTCATTCTACATCCAGTAATTTGTTGTCATGATACTGATGGCCACAGTACCTCAGGTAGGCATACTACTAGGTTATAATACACGGACTGAATACCAGGCAGGATTTGGACGCAGCAACGGCAGCCGGTGAGGTCACCGGAGAAATCTTGGTCATCAATCGCGGCCTTTGATAAGCTCTGCTGGCTAGTTGGCGGATCTCCTATAGTTGTTGGTCTTGGTAGTAAGAGGTTAAACCAACTTGGTCAGTGGTTTCGCGGAATTCGATCAATAGACGATTTTCTCCAGCGTTGACGTTCTTTGCGCAGGTCATAGGGTCAAGTTTAATGTTCCTCCAACGGAGCTCAAGGGTTGGTATACAGCCCCGACAAGAAGACCATGGGCTATACTTTATGACCATTCCATTATTGGGGACCGCTCACGGTCTCTTTGTTCATTGAAAAGGCTGGATAGTGAGGTTCACCAGCGACAAGCTTGTTAGTAGGCAGCAGGTTTGAGTTAACGAAGAGTGGATGCAACGAGGCTATCTTCTTGTACCCCGGTTGATTGGGGTTGGGGAGTGCATCGCGGTTCATTCTTAAACGGTATATACTGTTGGGGATTCGATCGCGTGTACCTTCCCAGCCACTGGCTCTAAAACTGATTTTCATATAATTCTTAGGTTGGCTTACAACCGGGAGGTATGCCACTGTGCTGTCAGATGCCTCATTCCATCTCGCATTCAAGCAGCGAAGCAAAAGCTCGCAAAACAAAGCTGTCTGCCTGGTGTTCAGTTGTTGAGTTGATCGGCCGTCACAGGTATTATTGGATCAGCTACATTGGTTCTGTTGTGGATCAGAGAACATCAATTGCAACGTAAACCATAAGATTGCAAATTCCCTGTTTCTGCTCATTTTCTTTTAAAATTGCAAAACAGGCAAACTACATAGATATTTGACTAGTGAAAAACGACAAGTAGATAATGCAGGACGAATGAGAGGTCACTTGAAAAAAGCTGTGTATTGTCGTTTACTGTTTCCTCAAGTATCATGTGTAAAATAACATATTGCAACTGGTATTCTTTCATCTTACTTCATCACAAGAAAATTTCACCTTTGTACTCTCCTGCAATCTCATAAGTGAACATAAAAGCTTCTGGGAATTTTGGAGAGGAAGTGATGATTAGAAGAAGAGCGAGTCAAAAATATTCTACCCGAAACATACACCACAGGTAACAGGACCATACATAAATATGGAAACACCGCAATTATCAAGTTCCAGTCCATGAACATTGAAATCTTATTATTCAGTAGAGAAGAAAAACAAATTTATTTGCACAATCACAATTATGTGATTTGTTGTGAAATAGAAGTTTTAGGGAAGGCTCAACTCTCATAGAGATTGAATCCTTCGAGGGGCGCGCTGGCGCAACCCTCATAGAGAATGAATCCTTCGAGGGGCGCGCTGGCGCAACCCTCATAGAGAATGAATCCTTTGAGGGGCGCGCTGGCGCAACCCTCATAGAGAATGAATCCTTCGAGGGGCGCGCTGGTGCAACCCTCATAGAGAATAAATCCTTCGAGGGGCGCGCTGGCACAACTCTCATAGAGATTGAATCCTTCGAGGGGCGCGCTGGCGCAACCCTCATAGAGAATGAATCCTTTGAGGGGCGCGCTGGTGCAACCCTCATAGAGGAGGAATCCTTCGAGGGGCGCGCTGGCGCAACCCTCATAGAGGAGGAATCCTTCGAGGGGCGCGCTGGCACAACCCTCACAGAGAATGAATTCTTTGAGGGGCGCGCTGGCGCAACCCTCATAGAGGAGGAATCCTTCGAGGGGCGCGCTGGCGCAACCCTCATAGAGAATGAATCCTTTGAGGTGCGCGCTGGCGCAACCCTCAACAAAATGATGTGACGTATCAGAGGTTCAGTGTGATACATAGGTGAGCATCAACTGTAATAACAACCTAAAGTTGAATCAACATCTTGAAAATGTAGGTCAATAGCAGCACTTGTCCAAATACGCCGTTCGTCGATTTAGAGAAATAACAAATGCATGTGGCGCTTCAATCACTGTCAAGTCGAACGCGTAACCTTTTCTCATTGTAAGGCACTGGAGCATGTAATGCACTGAATATGTCATAGTAACACGTTGATTGAAAGTCATTTTCTATTTTCCATGCATTATCAGGTCCAAACCTTTCCTATATTTACAAGGCTTTGTGACTTCAACCTTGATCCGAAAAACAGTACGGTTCATGCCAGTGGTGGCGCGGCCGTGGCTTTCCCCGACCGGGGATCCGAGTTCCCCGACGGGGTGGTCCAGGTTCCCCGACGAGCCTCACCCTACCCCCTAGGTCGAAACCTGCATGTTTTTATGTTTTCATTTTTTTCGAATTTTTCTTTTCGAAGGAGAATAAATAAAACGAAAAAATAAAATTACGAATATAGCATGACTAGCACCCCACTAAATCAGGCGGTTTTTAGTAGAATAGTGCCGGGTACTCCCGATGCGAAAATGCCTGGGCACTGGGAGTATTTGCGGCGTGAGAGCACACCATTTAACACAAAAAGCAAAACAGTATAGACGGCAGTAACGATCCTCCGGTCACAGAATTTTGTAACATTAATCTCATTGCAGGGACATTTCGAAGATAGGATTGTGTTTCACATCATGTATGCTACCATGCACTTTGTATAGTCTGTAGGAAGGTAGAGGATGGATACGCTGATCTGAAGCTTGAGCGAGGAACTCGGCAATATCATTAAAGATATGAGGCGCGTGAAGCGCGCCGAAACTTGAGGCTTTAATATAGGAATCTTCGCTATAAAGGAGGTTGGAAATACTTATACTGACGGGGCAACGGGCCCTCGTCGGGGCATGTAAATTTCAGCGTACCCACTCGGCTCCCCGACGAGATGGGAAAAACTTCCCGAGGGGGGGAGGCTTCCCCGACGGGGTGGGGGCATGGCCCCTTCCCCCCCCCCCCCCTCGCTGGCGCCCGCCTCGGATCATGCCCTCATCACGTGGAATATACAAACTAAGTACACTTCATCCAAGTACACGGGTCATGTTACACGACCGGTGTACTATGTTCCCTTTGTAAAACTTAGGGACATTCATGTTCTGTCGATACGAGACGGAGTGAACGAACATGATCAAATCTGTATGTAAATGCAATGCTATCGTAACATTTCCTCAAATAACCAGGTCGACGATTTGACACTATATACGCAACTGCATCTGTCTCAGTAGCGATAATAATTGTCTATGACATGGAACCACGCTGAGACCCAGTGCCGTTTGTATTGGATTAGTGTAATATTAAACTTCGATCAATCCACGTAGACGACTACCTCCAAGGAGAACTCTTCAGTAGGACTACCACTGTAAACTGATCTGAATAAAAACAATTGTCGTCTCTCTTAATCATCCTATAGTTCATTGGGATTTTGTCTGATAGTCATTTTATATATTTATTTAACAATTACATTGGTTTCTGAGCTGAATAATGAAGCGAATCGTTATCGTTGGGTGATATAATTATCACGGTATATGAACAATACATTTTATTCATCTTCAGAACAAAATATTAGCGGATTAAAACCCCGATTCAAACGTTTTGTATAATGACATTCATAATTAGGTCCATACAGTAGACACCGGTGTTTAATAAAGTTTATGGGTGCTGCTGCATGCAAAGAATCACCCACGAACTCCTGCTGCCAGTCCTAAACATCACAGTGTATAATTACCATCCAATATGCCTATAGTCACCGAGGTGTCATATTTTTCAGAATGGAGCAACTTCTTTAATACCCTGCACAACTCGTACATTTTACGGCAAGCAGAAAGGAAATTCATGCAGTCAATGCAAGCATGGATTTGCGTGTGTGGAGAGGAAACAGGTCTGTTCGAGTTAGGAGCCATTATCTGTATCAATAACTAAACTGCCTGCCCAACGCTGCGGGCGAAGAACCAAGATGAGCAATTGAAAAGTGAACACGATGGGTCAGTCGTACTTCCTCAGATGTGTCCTGGCTTGGGTTTTAAAGCAGCGCAGTTTCGGCACAGTATTTATGTAATGAATTTGTCAGCTTGTTACAGGGGGTGAAGAATGGCAGTGTGCATGGTATCAGTCACACTTTGTTAGCAAACATTTCGGTTTTCGAATTCCAGCAGCGAATTCCGGCAGATGTTGTTTCCTAGGTGGCTGTACGTGTAGTTGCGACGGGCGAGGCCTTGGTCTTTACTTAATGGTTCCGCCCCTGGAAGCGCACAGTGGGAGAGTGCAGATGGACTATACACCGCTAGCTGAGGTATAGAGACAGAGCGAGAATGCAGCCTAAGGAGCCCTATACAGCGTGCAGCCAAAGCATGCATGCTGCCCGATGCCAGCAGGCGAATTTATTCACTAGGAGAAGGGGTGATATTACTTGCCAAGCGAGGAAGTTCTGTGCGGGATCCTAAAATACTACTGCTATCTCCTTTCAGCTGCAGGGGAGAGACGATGAGGGTAGGAGACTGAGGTCTTGGCCGGCGCACTCAGTCAGTACCAACGGTTATCAGCCTCAGTTTGCCCTGCAAAAAAAAAGTGTTTCAGCATCAGCGTTTTGCCCCAAAAATGCTCACCATTCTTGTGGTGACGGTTAACCCCGGGTTAAGTCTCTGATAGATATGCTTACTGAAAAGGGTCCTTAATGATGTGTTGTAGGCAATTGCACTTATATTGGTTCATCATCATAGTTATAATCATCAGCCACAAAGATCTTGCTGGGGTAGTAGTGATTCCACTGCCCAAGTTGAACCCCATAGGTGAACAGGACAATAACTTGTCAAGAGTGCCCAAACCTTTGTTGCAGTCCATCTGCATGAAATATACTACAGTATCATTGTGCGCAATTTTGTAGCAAATTTTCGAACATGTTCTTGACATCCAATCCTATTTTAGCACTCAGCATAGAAACAATTCAGCATTTTTTTCACCGCCTGAACTTCCTACTTGTACCAAATTCTGTACTCCTGATTTTAGAGGACAGTCACCCCTACACCCCTGCATTTTATATTAACCTTACCCCCAGGGTAGGGGACAAGTTGGCTGACTTAGTAACATTTCTAGCTTTCTATATTCAATCACCTTTTCCCCCACTGAATGGGACTGACAGGGAGGGGGGAAGGGGGAGTCACGTGATGCAGACCGGGGTATTTCAGTATGGTGCAATCCAGAATGATAACCTCATTCGTCTTGGAGGGCAAAATGCGATATCGCAGCCATTCACTATTGATTACTGGTGTTTGAGAAGTACACACTGAGGGGCACCCTATGGTGGGGTTACCATGGGTAAGGCTCTGTGGTCCAGCAGATGAGGTGCACTAAAGGGGGCCGTTTTTGTCCGTTGAGAGTGCGTGTTGTGTGATGGCATGCTGTCAGGATGATCTGATGTTTTACAGCGGCACATCAGATTGGCTGAATTCGGTTGGGAGGTTTGCTTCCATAATGTTATATACAGATGTTAAGTACCAAAAATCAAGTCCATATCTACCGACCATTTTAACATAATTAACAGTGAGTGGTGGCACACTGCAGGAAATATCCCCTTCCGCATCAATTCATACCCACTCATGGTCATGGATTATTCTGTGAATAATCATGCTCGCCCATTTTTTTAACCCACAAACTAACATTACTGGATTATCAGTGATTTCACACTGGGTAGAAAACTGCTCCTCTAGCCACTGGGAGTGACAATGTGCCACTCGCGGAATATACAGAATTTCCTTTCTCATGAACCAATTAACATTTACCGCATGAGTACATACTGATGAATTTACATTGCCTGAAATGACAAGTATCAAGTGATGAGTTAATGTCCACTTGTATATATTTGGCGGGGGGTGTCAATTAAAGCTGGTGAGCATGACCACAGGAAATTTTTGATTATAAATGGGAATCGTCTCAAAGCCCCTGTCGAAAATAAATGACCACTGCATTCCATGACGTCATGGCAAGTCATTCCAAATGTGCACAGATTTTGCTTGACATATCATTACCAATGTTTAATATATGAAATAAAAATAATATTTCAACAAAACTGTTCTCTAGTCTCAAATCTTTGTCATAGTCATTTATTAAGAGCGGGTAAAATGTCTGGCAATGACAAAGCGAATAAGGGTCAGACCCATTTGCCAAAAAAAAAAAAATAATCCACAGTATATCGATGAATCTTGCATACATTATTATAGTGAAGAGAATCCATATCGGATACCAAACCAAAACCGTTGGTTTGTTTGGGGGTTGAGATCATGTGAACAGACTGATGATTTGCTGACGTTCATGATACGTGAGACCAACCTCGAGCTTTGTTACTTGGACGGTTAAAAAACAGTCTCCAGCAAAGGGGTTTACTTGGATCAGTCTATTGAATTCCTTGGAGGAGATTCCCAATGTGGGAGTAAAAAAAACAGCAATTGACTTAGACAGGTAAAACATTCATGTAGGTGATCCCCTACAGCTAGCGATTTTTCTTGCCTCCATGGTTTATTACTCCAATGGTCTCCACCAGGTCAGAGTCACTCTGTCCGCGTTGACGAGTCGTCAACCTGCTGTGAGCGTTAGTAGAACCCTATACGGGCCAAATACCCAGAATTTAACACAATTATGGCCTGTCTTATATATGAGACAATACGCGACTGATGTAACAATGAAAACAGCGGCCCTCGGTGGTGACTTGTCATCATCTTTGCCCGACTTAGTTTTATCAGATTTCTTCACGACTGTTCAGATTTGTCTGATGTTTTCGGGAATGCCGACAAAACAAAACAAATGTTTCCCTCGATGTCATCAAGCCTAACTGCTTGATAGACAAGAGAAAGGGATGAAGAGACTGACAACAGATATTCTTGCTACATGGAGAGCAGTGAGGACAAACAAACACTGTGCTACCAGTGGGAGCTCCCTATACTGAAAGCAGACTGCATCTTTTGAATGTCAATTCAGGGGGGGGACAGTAGTCACAGTACGAACCTGCAGGCCACTTTGTAACACTAGTCACGTGAATCACTATATGAATAACACCACATACATGTTTAAGAAGAGAAAAAGAGGGGAATGGATTGAGGGAAAAGCAAGATTAACGGAAAATCCCACGGAGAAGTTGAACAGTCATGCCTATAGAGGGATATAACCATGGAGCCATTATTTAACTGAGGGGGCAATGGCAGCTGTTTGATTGAAGAGAAAAAAATGTCATAATGCGAGCTACAATGTAGAACAAGAAATTGCATTGTATATATGGGTAAACATTTGTATAAGCAGAATTACACTTTGTATTACCATAACTTTAAATTGCAGGAAAGCTGCAGAGGACAATTCTAGGGGAGTAAACTGGATGTGAAAAGTGGCCAGTAGTGTGCAGTCGTATCAACTTCATGAATTGCAATCACCTTTCAGCATGGGTTGGGAGACTCTTCCCTTAGGCTATAGGTAGTGCCTCGTGCCCCAAAAGTAGGTTGTAGCCAATGGCCTTGCACTAGACATCATAGCAAAATTCAAAAACATGATGTATTGTTCTCTCCTATTCTACATAACAGCTGCAGTCTAGTATAGGTGCGTTATAAGTTGGAGCGCCAGGACTAGGATATTACCCCGACCGGCATGAGGCAGTGCACTCCAAACAATCATGGAGAGTGGTGTTGATGCATCTAATCCCAGGTGTCACAGGGTCCTCCACGGTCCAAAATTATTGCCTGGGGGAGGTTGAGCAATGGGAGAATGGTAAAGTGTCTGCCCAAGGACACACTACAGGTGTTGGATCATGACAGGAAATGAAGTCAAAATCTGTCATCAGGAGCCCTGCCAAGTTGAGTGAATCCTTACCGACTATGAATATCACCCAGGGAACACATCCCAGAGGAATGTCTACAAAATCCGAACTAAACCCCACTTTTAACATGCTTGGACATTCATGAGGAATGTAGCATAAGTGGTTCAGGATCTATAGTTCCTTCGCCCTAATTCTGTGCGATGTAACAAATTTTGGAGGAGGGAGATTTTGTCTCATCTTAAAAAGATGAACGCCTCCAGCACAGGAGGAGTTGCCTGTCAGCAGTCCTGAGATGTTTGAAGGTAGGATTTGGAGTGTAGTAAAAAATTGAAAATAAAATTATTACTTGTTAAAAGAAGCGAATTACATTCAAATCAACTAAATCATGATAATGTAGGCGCAATATTGAAACAACAAGACGGCATGTCATTAATTTGGACTATATTCTTCCACAATGGAATCAAGATTTTAGTTTTCATTTCATTTAGGCTATTCTCCTGAATCTTATCAATATGCAAAGTGTACTGGAACCTCAGGGGCCAAATGCAACTGTTTAGATTCAACTTCCAAGTTCTGAATGTTCAGCAACCTGGCGAGACCCATATGTTCAGAAGTTGTCAAAACGCTCCACACCGACCAGCAGTAGTGGTGCTCCGCTTAGATACTCATCTGCAAAATTATCACCATTGTATCAAAATCATCCAGCTCCTCTTATTCACCTGGGTTGTTGAGAGGCAATTGAGATGAATACCTTTCTAAAGGGACTTTGTGGATTAATAAAATGAATGTACACAATGCACATTTTTTGGAGGGAAATATATTGTACATGTAGGTAGTAATAAAACATGTGAGCCAGGTTTTATAGCTATGTTGTGATTACTCATTTTGAGATACTGTAAATGCGCGACAAAGTAGCTGAAGAGTACTGGATTAACCAAAACAACCCCTGGATCTAAGTCAGAATCCATGGTCCAGGGGTCATTTTTATCATGAGAAAATAGCCCCCTGGTCTCTCATCTCAACCCATGCGTGCAGAAGATTGCAGGTTTCAAATCCCCTAATGTGCAGGGTTTCGGGGTATTTTCAAAATCACAGTTGCCTCTGACTGCCCCAGCTAATAGAGATGCCTGCCTGTTGCACGATGAGGAAAAATCACAGTCTTAGACTGCTCTGGTTTGCTGCGGGCGAGGTTCCTCCACATCTTACCAACGGTTGTGAATAAAAATGGTCAAAGAAAATTAACTAAGTAATCCTACTCGTTGTCACAATCTTCAAAATTGTGAAAAAAAAACAGGCAGGAAAGATTCCTAATGCCTGTACCTCGACCTACGAATGGGGACCTTTGACCTGCTAACCTAAACAATGGGGGCTGTGCACTCCTTATCATGAACAATATCCCAAGGAAAACTTACTGATCACTTTGGTGTTAGTGTATGAATGACTGTGCCTGGGTGGACATTCGGTTATGGTGATTGCTTTGGATATAGGGAAGCATCTAGTACTTGAATGATTAGAATCAGGCATAAAAAATGGCAATATTTTCAATGTAACATTATGCATACCGATTTCACGAACTTGGTGGATATGGTCTACTCAGTCCCAAGAAATTCAAACAGATTTTTGCAGTCCAGGAGGTCATTCAATGTGTCCAAGTTTTCTAACCAATTTTTTTTATATTTGTATTTCCTTGAAGCTTGGCAGGAGGGGTGAGTGATCGCTTTTGGTCCTGGAATTGAATTCGAGGTTTGACAAAGGTCACAGGAAACTGAATGATAGGTAAATTGGCCTATTTTCACAAAGGTCTTATTTCAGTCACATTTTAATAACATGAATGTTGACATGGTCAACATCGTCAACAGTCAAAAGTCAGTCAACATCAATCATAATAGATTTTAGCGATAGTAACCCCTCTTCGTTAAGGGGGCTACTTCCGATGGGCAACTTACCTTCTGGACTTACTACAAATTGCATGTTCGGCCAAACGGCCGCTCAAACACCACCCTATACACTAAAAAAGAGGACCACAGCGCCAGGTACCGAACGCAGCGTTAACTAGCGGGTGCTGGCACGGCGCTTGTACGATCATTACAACTAGCACCGAGGTCCACGGCTTAGTGGGGAGGACAGGGCGAGTGTCCAGAAGGTAAGTTGCCTCTAGTAGCCCCACTTAGCGAAGGGGGGTTAACTTACTTCAGGGCACTTACCTTCTGGACTACTACAAATTGCAGGGGACTCCCACCGAAGGAAGGTGGAAGCCGGGGAGCGCATTAATCCAACTAGAATAAGACCACTCACCTTAAAAAAAGGACGTTGAGTAGTACCGCCTCCGTAGTTCACACCAGATACAGCATCCGAGCGGGGCACCCCCCGATCACAAGGCAGGAAGGGGGAGGGCGCAAAGCCGACGATTACCTAGAGGTAGTGGCCCCCCGGCGCGGGGGCCACCGCCAGACGCGGGAACCCGAAACGCGACCCCCACGCGGGAGAAGCGGTGGCCATGCGGGATTCACTCCGCAGGGGGTCCCGAAGGTATATGAAGCGATAGAGGTATTCTGAGATTTCCCATCCCGCAGCCTGTAGAAACTACTCCAACGGCACACCTTTATAGAGCGCGAGGGAGGGAGGGCCCCCCCGCACATGGGAGCTCAGCCGGTCGAAGACGGACCATCCCCCCGGGTCCGCCCGACGGATCGCGACTGACGATCCGCCCGAGAAGACGGATCTTGGAGGCGCCCGTATGAGGTCGCTGCGCGATAACAAACAGCGAGGCACACGGACCACGGAGGGGTGGGTCGGATCAGGTAAACCCCACGACGGGCCCCGAACCGGAAACCACACCTCATCCCCCTCCACTCCCGAGCACTCCCCAATAGCAGCGATTAAAATCGGAGCCGGGAGGAAAAATTGACCGACTGCGTTTAGTGAGAACGTCGGGGCCGGGACCAGGCGGACCCGTGAGGCTCAAAACGAATATGGCACGGGAGGGTAGACAAGCATGCACGGACACTATGGCGCCGGACGATGCCGCCGCAAAGAAGGAACGCGTCTTAACTGGACAACTGCGGCAGAGAGCAGTCCGCTATCGGCTCGAAGGGGAGGCTCCCTTAGTATCCGCAGGGACGTCCAGCCATTGGTCACAGGGCGGAACAAAAGAGTGCGAACTCTAGGAAGATCCAAGAACATGTAACGAAGGAGGAGGTCAAAATGGCTCGCAGAAAGAAAGACAACCGTTGTTGATCCATCCTCGAATCCGTTATGTATAGCCGCAACAGCAGAGCGGTAACCCAGGATCGGGTTCACTGGCCGCCCTAAACGGAAGAAGTAGAGGAGGAAATCGGCCACCGCCCGACAGTGGGCCGTGGGACGGAGAAACTGGCGAGCCGCACCACCACCCCGTTACAATCCGAGACTCGCCGAATCATACAGGACGTAGGGTTGGGAATTCTCTCCGACCCCGGCGGCCATGCGGCAGCCTCCTCCGAAAAGCCCGACGCTCGGAGGGGGAATCCCTGACCAAGGGCCACGCAACCAGGCGCAGAGCCTTGGGTGCGGGTTGGCGCGTTACCAGACCCGGAACACCAGGAGGTACGGGAAGAGCGGGATAATCCGCGGCGCCCCAGCCAGCAAAGCAGGAGTGGCGGAACCACGCTGGGGGTCGGCCCAAACGGCGCTATCAGGAGGACCCAACACGGGCGCCCTGCCACCCGCTGGACCACCCTGTCGACCAGACTGAACGGCGGGAAGGCGGAAGCGTCGAGAAAGGCCCAAGCCAGTGCCAGGAGCATTGGACCGCCCAGGCCGCCCTCGACGGGACTCTGTGCAGAAGAGAAGAGAGCGCTTTGCGTGAGAGGCGATGCGAAAAGGTCCACCTCCGGACGCGTTCCCGCCCTGCCGGTTTATGTACGACACCGCAGCGGGTTGTTGGCTTTCTGTTTGGGTGTTTTGTGTGGGCTTAGGCGGTGGTCTGTACGAAAGCGACCAGTACGAGGCGGCCCCACCACTCTCGGTTGCAGTAGATTCAAAGCGCAGAACACCGCCAGCAACTCGAGGACGTTTATGTGGTCCCCCGTACTACGATTCCCACACGTGAGCCAGCGCGACCTGGGGGCGTGAGCCCCCAGCCCTCCAGCGAGGTGTCCGACATTAGGCAAAAGTGGAGGGAAGGCGGGAATGTACACCCTGCCATGAGTTTTGTCCCTTTCAGCCACCATAGGATGATCGGGTCCAGGTGTGTGGATGCCAACGGCAATGGGTCGACAGATCCAGAGACGACGGGCGAAAAAACGCAGAGGTGGTTGAAGGGGCGCAGGTACAGCCGGCAATAGGGAGCCAGGTCCACTAGGCTCGCATGAAGCGAGAGCAACAGCCACGCCCGCGCAGGCGAGAGTTCTGCCCGGAAAGCAGCGACCACCCGGCTTGCAGGGCCTCCAGTTCCCAGGGTGGGGGTGGCCCCACCCCGACGCTAGGATCGATCTGAGCAACCAGATAAACGATATGCGTGGACAGCGCAGGTCGGACTTGGACAAAGTTGACGAAGCCATCCCAGGTCCGCGCCAAGTCCAAGAAAGAACCGTGCGGGTGATCCTCGAACCTCCGCCGCGGAGTCCCCCACGAGAAGCCGCGTCCAGATTAGTGAAGATTGGACCCCCTGACGACCGCAAATGGGCACCATGGCCCTCGTGACCCATGGAAACACGGCGCCGCGGCACAACCCAAAGGGAGGACTGGTAAATCGGGTCGGAGAAGCGCGGTAGCGGGAGCAGAGAAGAAGGAATACTCTCCGCCAGGACGGGGATATGCAAGATGCATCCGCTAGGTCCACCAGATCGTGCTCGCCAGAGACCCTCTGCAGGGTGGTTGAAAATCACCGCTAGTGTATCCATGCGGAAGTGGGTTGGGCGACGAAACGTGAGAGGATGCAGGTTCAATATCGGCGGCCGCCACGAAACCGTCCCTTCGGAAGTCAGGAAAAAGGACGCTACAAACCGTGGCACTTCCGGCGGGAGGAGGGGAGTAATGGCCCCCTGGGCCAAAAGGGTGTCAAGTCTCCCTCTCCAAAACCGACGCATGGGAAAGCGGTCCACGGGGGACGGCGTATTAGCCCTGAAACGCCCAGAGCTCGGGGGAGGCGCCGTAACCTCCAGGCGATACACTGGAGAGAGAGATGGCCGGATTCACCTGTCCGGGGTGACAGTGGGCCACGCCCCGCAAAGTCCCGGAGACGACCACAAGGTGGGGTCGTGCTGGGGGGTTCGGGGACAGGGGGCCGGTAGTCACTTACCCCCTGGGCGCTGGAGGCCACGCCTCCCTGCACCGGGAGAATGGGACGCGGCGCCCCTGGGCTTGGCTGGACGCTTGGCTGGGTTCCCCTTTTGATTACGGGGGGTGGGGGCCACCCTGCCCTCCGGGAGGCAGAGGACGAGACGCCTGAGCGCTCCCCCGAGCGCAGCGGCTATCTGATAGAGACGTCCTCTACGGCAGACAGAGTCCGCCGTTCTTCCGGTCCGTCTCTACACCCGGGAAGCGTACCTGTTCCAGGACCCGGGGGAAACAGCTCCGAGGTAGTCAGGGCCCTAAATAGGGGTGCTCTGCGAGGTTCCCCGCGACGAGCGGAGAGAGAGTCAGGTCCGGCAGGAAACATCTCCGCCGCAAAGAAGTTGCCTTGACGGCAATGCAGGGCAAAATGATCGCAGGCCAGTCGGCCAGTCTATAACAGCCAACTGGCTCTAGTCATCACTCCCGAAGGAGGGGTCTCCGACGGCGCCACATGGCGAACCACTCCGCTAAGAAAAGCTGGAAGAGCCGAGAAGACCTGATACCGAATCTCGATGCACGGTCAAAAAAACGGAGATGGGCCGTCTCGGTCCGCTGGGGCCGAGCCCTTCAGACGGAAGGAAGCCTACCCCCCTCCTTGGCGGGAGAACGACGCCCCGCCCCGAACAGGACCAAGCCTGTCCACGCCTCCGGCGGCAGGGAGGGGAACGGAGAATGGCATCGTACTGTGCCTGGGGTACTCGAATTGAGGGCGTTCCTCCGCTGTGGACGCTGCTCGGACAGGACGTCCCGGCCATAAGCCTGGAAAATCTGGGGATTATAGATAGCAGTACGAATGTCGTGCATGTAGGGGAGGTAGGGTGTTGGAGGGGCGGAGGCGGGCCGGTGCTGTCCAAACGCGCCCAGCCTGCCGGATCCTACGTCGCGGCCTCCTGGGTCTTAGACAAGTCCAGGGAAAAAGCCCGAGCCAGTTCCGTCAAAGCCGCAGCGTAGTCTTGGAGGAGGGGGCAGAAGATTCTGCCGGCGAAGACGGAGCGTCGACCCTGACAACGGTCGTGATGCGTGCCGTCGATCTCGGTTCGAGGACCGGCGGGGAAGATCGACGTCTGTCTCCCTCGAACGCTCAGTCGCCCCTGAAACAATAGGGGAGACGTTAGGGGAGAAGATACAACTGGAATTGAAAACCATCCCGGCTCGCGGGAGTGTCCGGTGTTGTCGAGAAGGGGGTGAGGGTGGATCAGCGACCCCCAGTCCCCGGGCGGAGAAGAGGCCCGTCAACCCCGGGGGTGACAGCCCTTGAGCGAACACGCCGTCAGGGACTGAAGATCTTCCAACTTGGAAGCTAATTGCCCGCCCGAAGCGTTGGCTTCTTCTTGGGCTTACGGGACTTACGAGGAGGGGGTGCTCCTCCTCTTCCTCATCCGAGGACGGACACTGCAGGGGGGGACCCCGTTTTCCATCGCAGGGACGGGCCTTGCAGTCTGTGGCGGGTCGGAGGACAAAAAATCCGACCCGTCCCGATGTCTCTGACCGAGGTTTGTTGTCCCAGAATCGACAGGAAGGGGGAGGGGCATCCACGAAGAGACCCAAGGGAGAACCCGTCGCGAGGTGGTGAGGGCTGCAGCCCAGGGGGCAGCGCCCCAAAAAACCCTGGCATGCGCCCATGGACGGTGCCCCTAAAGGACGAACAGATGACGTGAGATCCCAACGGGTGGGCGCACTAACGTGACTACGTCACCGACAGCCCCCTGTGGACGGCCTCCAGCTGAAACACTTTTCCCTCCCCACCCTCCCCGGTCAGGGGGGTGGGCCTTTACGTTTCGTGCAATTTCAACGTTTTGACCTAATCTCGTAAACGTAAGCCCTAGGGGCTAGAAGTTAAGTGCCCTGAAGTAAGTTGAGGATATTTTAGGTAAAACTTGAAAAGCTGAATGAAAACCCTTAGTAAAAACCCAAAGTTAAAGCATCTTTTTCTTTTGACTTCAATGGTGAAACCTTCAAGAGATACCATAAACTGCAATGAGCATGGATGTGAAAGCAGGTTTATGACTCTTGGTTATTGACACATGGGACAGGAAAAACTCTTCAAACTGTCTTGTTTTCATAATTAGAGTATCATCCTGTGATGAGACCAAAATCCACTTTGAGTCTAACTATACAGCTCCACTGTACCCATCCAACCACCACCCCCACAATAAGGTAAACATCAGGACAATGGAAGTTTCGTGATGGGATGGCCCCCATAATTACAAAACCCTTCCAGTGTCAGAGAAATTAGCAAGTGTTTCTGGCCTGGGCATGATCATCATCCCCACAGTAGTTTCAGAAACCTCTAATTGCTGACCTGTGAATTACGGTAGGTACAAATGAGAGAGAATACACCAATAATTCTGTGATGGACTAGATAATGCAGTGCAGACTCAAAGCATTTGGAGCTGGACCTCTGTTGAACAAACTCTGAAATGATCTTTAACCTATTATCCTCACCCAGGGAAAAAAAAAAAAGAAGAAAAAAGAAGAAGAAGATAGAGGAAAAAAGAAGAATTTATGCCATACAGGCATTCTACCTGCATAGTGAATGCTCTTCACCTGAAAGTTTAATGTTACGGTTATCTAGTCGCCTACATATGCATGATCGCATAGTAGTACAACCCATAATAAGTTTCAAGCACAGAAGAGATGAAAACCAGAATCCAAATATCAAGAATTTTTTTTGCAAAAATCTTTATGGTGGCATTAACTAATGGTTCCATATTTGTCCCCCAACTGTTCCACCTGCTGTGATGTGTCAATCAAGGGGGAATTCTAGTGGGGAATTGGGAGTATTCAATAGACAATTTCTACATATAATGGAACCACCTATTTGAGAGCAGGTCTTCGAAATCGCTCTTTACTGCCGAGGCTGAAACCAGCAGGATAGCCAGTTTTTCACTTTCGCAGGCAACAAATTGACCGATTCTCCTACAATGGCAGCCAGATGTAAAGGATATTTTAAATTGTTCCATCAGCTCCTTTTCTTCCTTCTGTTTGGTCTTCTCCATTCCATCTGCTTCTGGGATACCTTCTCCAAGATGCAGCGACTCCTCATCATCCAGGCCTCTCACCATGTTTTCTGGTGAAAAAATAATAAATTATGCAAGAATTGAAATATCATTCAACTGGGATCTGGTTCATTTTCAGGCCTAAAATACAGAGCGGAAGAAAGCTAAATAATGTGACTTTTTCTGACAATCATTATTTCAAATGTCAACCACATTGCCCATTTACATGACACCATAACACTGTTGAGGTTGATGGGGGCGCTATACATTGCCGCCATCATAAACTCCGGGCAAAATTCACATTTGCACAGAGTTCATTGCGTCTGCGTGGGAGGTTGTTGTTCAACGCGCTATATCATGTACAAAATCTCTATGCTTGGCCGGCGCTGAGACATCCCTTTCCAGGACGCACACATGCACACACCAATCTTCTCCCCATGTACATGTAATGGGTACATTGCGTGCTCGATATTGTACGCATGAGCTGAGTGAAATGTAGGCCCTGTGTTGTTATTGGCGTATTCTAACAACAGCACGGCGCAACACCTACTGAAGATGTTACCAGTTACTTCAATGGTAACGCTGCCTGGGGGCCATGAGACGAAAGCAGTATGTGTCAGTCTTGCAGGGATTTGGTTCATTTTCAGGCCTAAAATACAGAGCGGAAGAAAGCTAAATAATGTGACTTTTTCTGACAATCATTATTTCAAATGTCAACCACATTGCCCATTTACATGACACCATAACACTGTTGAGGTTGATGGGGGCGCTATACATTGCCGCCATCATAAACTCCGGGCAAAATTCACATTTGCACAGAGTTCATTGCGTCTGCGTGGGAGGTTGTTGTTCAACGCGCTATATCATGTACAAAATCTCTATGCTTGGCCGGCGCTGAGACATCCCTTTCCAGGACGCACACATGCACACACCAATCTTCTCCCCATGTACCTGTAATGGGTACATTGCGTGCTCGATATTGTACGCATGAGCTGAGTGAAATGTAGGCCCTGTGTTGTTATTGGCGTATTCTAACAACAGCACGGCGCAACACCTACTGAAGATGTTACCAGTTACTTCATTGTAACGCCTGCCTGGGGGCCATGAGACGAAAGCAGTATGTGTCAGTCTTGCAGGGGCATAACCACCTCCAACTGGGCACACAAGACGCAGCCTCATGTCTTCCCAAGTTAATATAACAGCTCCATGGTCAAGACTTACTGAACTTGAACTGTTCCTCAAACTCTGCCTGCTTGCTGTCCTTCTGTGTCTGCAGCTTTCAAAGGACTGGGATCATACTCCTACTTGGGCACTCTGCGAAAAGAAATTTTGAACAATCAATATTCCATCTAGAAGCTAGCAAAAGACAGGACTCTTAATTTGTTGTAAGCAGTTCACTGTGAATAGTGCCCAAGATACATACATCCTATTATTAAGTGTGTACTGGGCCAGAAAAGTTGACTGGCATTTCCCCACTATTGCAGAGCACACATTACACGTCTCTGTGTCGTGTAGAACACATATGACATTTCAAGAAATGTCACATTCACCTTTTCAACTTATGAATCCCCATTATTTTAGAAACAAACAATGAAGTATTAAAAATTACAGACTATTGTACTCACTAAAATTTTGTTACGTGATGTTTATCGGTACTGAACATCAACAAGAAGAAAACAATATAGGATTCACGTCGGCCAATGCCATGCAAACATAGCTTCACACTGTGGGACTGGTTGCCTAGCAACCCAACCTGCTGGTCGCATATCAGATCTGATATGCAAAAAGTGAACTTTTTCAAATAATTGTTTCTCAAAAGCTATACCCTGCGGCCCCCACTGACATGGAACTTGCTTCATTTGAAAGAGAATGGGAAAAGCTTTCATTTGGTGTACATTTTTCAAAGGGGGTATCTCTATTTTTTCAGTTGAGCCCAAATTTTTGTTTATGTAACAATTGACCTCATTTGACCAGTTTTTGATGCTTGACCAAAAAAAAAAATTGGCAGGAGCCATAAAAGTTGAGCTTTAGTTTAGCTGTGATGACAGTTTTAAAAACATAGTGCAGTCAGATCTGATATGCGACCAGCAGGTTGGGCTAATGTTCTATTAAAGGACACCTGCAGGCATGGATCGATAGAGGTTTAATGAAAAACTGTTATCGTAGGTCCACTCGAAACCCCATTTCAATACAAGTCCTAATGTGGATTATGGGCCTTCAAAGTTTAAGTCCATTATGCAGAGAATTGGGGGGAATCCCAATTGCACAAGAATGCATGGTGCCACACTTGGACAACATGGGATTAGTTATATTTTCCATTGCTTCATATTGTTGAATAAGGCAACATTTAACAGGGAGTTCTGTTGTCTTTCTCTCACCAAGTATCTATCAACACCTACCAACCCACCACAGCAATCCTTTCTCATAGACTAAATGCTTTTCAAAGTGATGTTAAGGTGTGAATGGCAATTAGAAAACAGAGATGTTTTGCCATGTTTGAACAGTATGCATCATTATTTTGCATACTGGGAAACTTTTCGAGCTTGCACAATACATGTATGCTGCCCTTCAAGACTGTAACTCGGACCGTTGTATGAACGTCGGATTTGAAATGCCGCAATTCAGTTTTCTCCAGCAAATATAATAGCCTCTTCAAAATTTATCCTGCAGCTGTCCCTTCAGGGCCACATCTTGTGGCTAATCCCTGGACCAATTCAGCAGACCATCATCAGTTTAAAAACCAACCTTCTGGATCATCCGGCTTCCTCACTTTCTCCCATTCCTGCTGCGCGTCTTCCGTCTTCTCTCGATTTCTGTCTCAGTGACGAAGGCCTTCAAGCCCTGACTACCTGTAGCCATCTCTTTGTTCTGACAAGGATGAAATGGGGAGAAGATGAAGCTATATGATCCTGCGTTGTCACTGCATAGGTTTATCTCGTGAGGCATCATGCATGTCATAGGTTGAATTTAGCTTTGTTTGAAACAATTCCCGCAACTAGGCCTACTGTACAGTAACCTATCTTCAGATTATGCGCAACAATAGTGCCAATGGCACAGCAGCTCACCTATCAATTTGTACCAGCAGTTGAATGTAGGAAATATGCATAATTTTTTAAGATACCTCAAATGAACTTTACATAATAACCTATCACCGTCAAATATAGGCCCTATATAGGTCAATACATTTACCAACTTTCATGATTATAATCCAACTATTCTGTAGAAGAGAAGTGCAAATGTGCTACCCAAATCACTGACATTTGAGGAAATAGCAAATTGCCCCCTAGCGATCTTTTTGAACTCAACCCTGAACCCCCCGTATGTATCATTGATCACCGATAATACTGACCAAGTTTTCCATGAACATTCAATTTGATCTGTAATGCGGAGAACCCCTTGATTGAGCAGGTTCATTTTAGGCAGTGGGACATACATATTAGCGATAGTTTTGTTTCAAAAATCCACTAGGCCACCAACATGGAAGTTGTAATCATAGCAGATTAGCATGGGCGGCACATCCCGCAGGGAATGGTGAGGATATACACCCCCCACTTTTTGGCGATGCTTCCATTGATTTAACATTTCCACACAGTAATTATTTTCTGGTTCGAAAGCCCCCCCTGACCCCCCCCCCCCTCCCCACCCCCCCCCCCCACTCCATCACCGCCCACTTTTTTACATAGATGTGCTCCACTGCAGATTAGCCTGATAACACGATATTTTCCACAACTTACAACTACTTTTTTATTTACCTGGAAAGTCACCGTTTATCTATCCGTGAGGGTTGGCAGGTCTCATAGCACCACACGCATACAAATCCTTGGATCACCCTATCAAATTCCGAGCACATTCAAACGGCACACTGTATCATAGCCCTCCCATCAGACCACACAAGTTATTTGAAATTATTATGTACCACTCTTCATTTTCATTCAGCTGGAAAAAACACATTAAACAGGCAGGGTTAATAACATCAGGCAAGTTAAAAAAACCCTTTGATCCTTCCCGCCAGCATTGAGTTCTGCCACCCTCATAATTCCGTAAAAATCTTATCTAATTACGAATCATGATGAATTTAATCATTTCTGCTCTATTTGCGGTACCAGTGCGCATTGCAATGTCATTACGGCACACCTATAGCAGACGTTCTAACTCAATGCATAGGGCACTCGTTTCAGCAGTCAATGGAGCAAGCTAGAAAAACCACCAATATTTCCCTCATTTTGGGTGTATTCCACCAATTCCCTTAAGTTTGTTCTTGGCTGACTCCATGAAGTTTGGGCACATTTTGTGACATGGGTCAGAAATTTAAAACACATAATATATAATTAGTGGACATCCATCTTCAGCTGTTACAAATGTGAACCTGAGGAGGTTGCATTAGTCCTGCTGGTCAGGTTCCGATACAAATTCCAATTCACAAAACGGAACACCATAACAGATTCCTTACCTGTAAATCTCAAAATATTGTAATGGTACTCAACACCAATACACAGTTTTCTAATGCGCTAACCACATTAAATTCATTAAACAAAAAGTACACCAATTTGAATCGATAAAAATATTATGAGCATCACATGAAACAATGGGAAAAGCGCGGGTTTAAATCTGTAATCTTGTCTACCAAACATACCCCAATCATCGTCCTATCAGCGTTGGAGCAGAACACATATTTTTTCCTTTTTCAGTATATGCTGCCATTTATTATTACCCAAAAATATGAAAGAAAGAAAAAAAAAATACAGTGCCATCACTAAATTCTAGCCAGTTTTCAGGGTAAATTTTACTGATACTACATGGAATTCATGTTCCTGTAGCATTGATATGAATGTGACATATGTGGCATAGGTACCATTTATTTAATTCTTTTGTTTACACAGGACACGGCTTCGGCCTGCCGTTATTGCAATTTGTGGCAAACACATTACAACAACCTGTAACAATGAGAGACGCCCCTACCGATGCTATGCGGACAACCGTGTTCTGCCTCTCTGGCTCAACTTATTATGACATCCAGCCTGATGGTTTATATTTTGGATTCCCACCAAACTTGGGCATATGTTATTGTGTTCCAGCTGGTTTAGGGAATAGAATAAATTTATTCAACTATGTTTTCTTCTTCGTCTTCCATTTAAAATGGCGCATTTCCTCTCGATGCTACACTTTGATTCCCGATGCTACAGACATTGTGGACACTATGCCTTTATACGCAGAATAAATGTATATAAGGGAGTACCTTCCCAAGTTTCATTTTTCTCTGATCCTCCCCCAGGTTTATTCTAAAGTAAGTTTGATGTTATCAGTCATACCAATGACCTCAGGAATCAGAATCTGTAATTGGTCTAAAATCTCCCCCCACCCCCCCCCCCCATCTCCCGATTCTACATCGGACACCCGCGCTGGAAATCAGAGATGTTTCATGGAAAATCTTTGAAAACGAAAAGACTTGGAGCTGGAACATTGGTCACACGTTTCAATCCGGTGCAAGTGCAAAACAAAAGCCACAGTAAGTTTTATCCATGTATGTCTATTATAATAATATTATAGTATAATATATGTATTTTAAGTTATTTCCCATCAAAGAGAACACTCATTTCATAACCTCAAACATGAAAATATGACGTGTTGTATTTTCTGGCTGAAATTATGTAATAAGGAAAAGTGATTTTCTATGTCACAAATTTCCATCCATGGCAAAAAACAAGCGGACAACCATCCATATTATGGTCTATAAAAAAAAAAAAAGGAATCAGCAAGCTAGGTAACTCTTATTCAAAAGTTACAACCAGTACCTGTCCCAATGTTATGGTTTTTGAAGAGAGCCGACCTATTTCCCATTCATAGAACACCATCAAATCCCTAGAATCACCATAATTTCTAAGGTGCCCCAACTTCATGGAATGAGCCTCTTGTTATTAGGGTTGCGCGGTTAACCGGTATTGTTATCAGTTACCGGTTCTCGCAGCACCGGTACTCACTGTACCGACGGTCAAATGCCCTTTACTAATACCGGTACCGGCAGAATCCCGTTATTGGCTACCAAATCCCGGTACTCATTGAAATTATCAAAATCCAGTGCTTGTCATACTTGTATTTTTCGCCGATCCCAGCCGCCGCGTACTTCAACTTTAAATTGCAATCTTTTAAATAATAAAACTACTGCCCCACGTGTGTTTCGAGCTGTGTACTTTCATTATTTGGCCGATTATCCCAGCCGCTGCAGACATCGCAGCTGGTATGAAATGTACCAGGCAAAGCTGTATGCCTGATGTTGCTACCTGTAGCTCACTCGCCCCATGCTGTGCACTACTTTTTAAACATACCCTGCTTGGAACACGTGGTCATCACCTATACTGTTCACGACATTCAATTCTGAATGCTCCCAATTCCCCCTGCGCGCTTCAACAACGATACCAATCTCGACGGACCGATGGGGCAACGGACCCTCATCGCACCCACCTACGTCAATAGGATTTTCCCTTTGACTCTGTGGTTAAGGAGTGATTTATTTACGATCGCGTCAGCGATCCGCAATATACTTTGCGTTAGCCTACATTCTTGAATGAACGAACGTGATTAATAACCATTGGTTGGATAAACAATCATACCCTTAAGATTTACCTTGATTTAGTGGCTGGTACCGCTATTTAGATCGTGCCTTGTTTCGGTTTTCCCTTTGCTAAAATAATCACAGTAACGTAGGGCTAACTTGTAATCGAGTAGCGACCTGTTTTTCGGCGTGCTGGACTTACTACGTACAATGTTGACTAAGAATGTAAGTTGCACATGTATTTCTGCCTGCTTACTATATAGTACTACAGGCACAACATGGTCACATGCATGTGCTGTTTTGTCATACCGTTATGTTGTCATAATTCTTTCAGCTATTGAGTATCGATACAAAACCAAAATATGAACTACACAATCATTTTTTTTGCGGCCAAATCTTTTTACATGAAAAAAGGATGTATGAAAAAGAACATTGTAATGTGCCCCATACAGTGAGCTGTCCAAAGTATGCAGTGTATTATAACGATCGCTGGCAGATTTTTAGGCAGCCCGAATACGTTACAGCACCGCAGACCGGTGCCAGGCATCGGTAGTACGGCTTCCAAAAAACCGCAACACTACTGTTTATTTCTACTCAATGACATTGGCAGAACTTCTGGTTCAAATATCAATCAAATTCCGTTTTTCATTATTCAAGCAAGCATTTCATTTTTGGTTTTTGGCCGGAATCCTTTTCCTGCAATTTTTGATGTGAAGTAGAATATACCAAAGAACAAATATATCAGGATTTGGTGAGGATCACAGACCATGACTCCTTGACTGCTACACAAGTGCCCCCCTATGAAAGGAGTTTGCACCGTTGCCCTCAACGTAACTGTATGGAGAGCACTACGAATATGCATGGTTCTGGTTGCCACTGAGGTAGGTAATCGATACCGGCCTACTCTATACGCATAGGGCCCCCATAGGGTTTTTTTTCTTCTAATTGGGCACTTATTATTAACTGAGGTATAACCAGCCGCTGAACAAAGTTTGGTACGAAATTAGGGGCATACACATAGCCTACAGTAATTAGAATGTGAGGACGGGGCCCCTACAGTGCTAGCAAACGTGAGCTACGTTGGTGGTTGTAGAAAGGCTAAAACCCTTCTATGCAGGTATGTGTAATATTGCGTAACATAACGTCAATTCGAGAACTAGGCAGGCAACAGAGAGTACAGGTAACCTAGTACCAGTTATTCAACTAGGCCTAACGTTACTGTTTAGCATATGTTTAACCTCAGCACCCGAAATTCGATATTACCGAAGATCAATTTAAAAACAACACAAATTACACCATATATTGCCTACCTCTTGATTACGTAGTTTAACAGAAAAGTAGATTATACGCACCTTGTTGCTTGTTGTTATATTATAGGTGCCTTTGCCAGTATAAATTTTCGATTGCACACACAATCCACACGTTTGATTTCGTGGAAGTAGTCCCTCCTGAGGAATGTACACTGGGGGTGGTAGCATGCAATCTTATTTCTCTCTCGTTATAACAGTTCATCAAATTACGGGTTGAACAGAAGTTATATAAAGCTCCATGGTGAAATGGTTTGAAACAGATAGCGCCGCCCTCTTTAGTATTTTGAATTTTCCGAGTCCTCGTGTCCTGTCCGGAGGACTAGAGGATTACGGTTAGTCACGCATGTGTGTCAGTACTCTGTTGTGCCGTTGCGTGTCAATATGGGTAAGACTTCTTTTGAAAACTGACCAGGGAGACACAAAGTAGTATGCCGCCAGGATTATTTATTCTACCATTTACATTTACATTCATGAATTGAGGGTGAAAAGAATCGGTTAGCAAGTTGCTAATCTTAACCCGAGGCCCAAATAAAAACAACCAGTTCCAAACATATTGGAAATTACATTATGAAGAATTCCTCAAAAGAGGAAAATATTAGATAAAGTAACATTGCCACGGAAGGAGGAGCCATAGAGTCCATTAATAAAATATTTCATTAAATGTACAAAACTGAATGGGAATCAAATGAGATAATCATCACTGGATGAAAATGTATAATGAGACTCCGTTGTCAGATGAAACCATGTGCAATGAGATTCATAAAATTACCTAATTACCATCATAAATTTTCAAAATCTCAAAATATATTTAGCTTCATAAAAAATTCATATTATTCGCGAATTTAAAATGTTTAAAACTGTCCTAAGGATTGCCCCTCCCTACAGTTTGGGGGGTTAAGTTAGTCCAGTCTCTAGCAGCATTGTATGAAAGCGTTTCGTTTGTGGTATTCGGTCCTTCCACGGTAAGAAATAGTGCCATTTGACGTAGATGATCTTAGACCATGTGAGTGCGTATCCCCGGATTCTTTGTGAATTGGAATAAACCCTCTGAGATAATCGGGGAGTCATACCATTGAGACATGTTATAGCATTGTTAAGACGCTTTTTCCTGATACGCTTATCGAGTGCCTTCCATCCAGTGTATCAGAATATGAATCAGAAACTTAATTGGAAGTCGGATCGCTCAAATATACTCTGGCCGCGATTTTTTTTGCACTCGGTTTAAACTTTTTGCATACGCCCTCCTTACATGTTACCCCATATGGGACTACAGTAGTCTAACAGCGGCATAATATACCCTTTGATAATTAACGTTTACAGGTAGGGTGTCAATATAAAGGCTTTATTTTCTTAAAAAGAGCAATTCTCCCGTGAAAAGCTTGCAAAGATAACTACAGATACCCCATTCCAAAGATAATGTTTGATAAAATATGCACCCCCAGTAGTTTTTCGTGGGGTACATCATTTCCAGAATGCAGTTGTGTACATGTACAGAGGAGCTTATTTCCTAATCATCTTGTCTCGACAATTGCTGGCGGGAGAGCTCATCACATAGTTTAGTTTTAACTGGTATCATCCCATCTGTTTACTGACACCACTCGTTATTTACACATGACAGCAGTTAATTTATCATTTATATCTGTATAGTTTACCCGCGACAACAAAAGTTGTATCGTCAGCTACCATGTCGCACGTATATGTTCTTAACGACGAGAACCAATCTTTATATATAATATGAATAACAATGGTCCAAGAATAGACCCCTGAGGAACGCCACATCCAACCGGCTCGGGATCAGAAAGAGCCACATTAATTTCTGACTTCGCTGGTTTCTACCAGCAAGGTAAGACGTCATCCCAAGCACATGACTTTCGAAACCCCATATAGACACAACTTGCGTTATTAGAATGTCATGATCGCCAGATCAAAAGCTTTTCTGAGATCCAGGAATACTGTGACTACAAAATACCCTTCGTCGATTGCTTCCAATCCATCCGGCTGTGATTTTTAGGGAGCGTCTCGCATGAGTGCATTTCCTGAATCCGGACTGCGCTTAAAGTAGATCCAAATTCATCAGGTATTTAATCAGGGCATTATGTACGTGCTTCTCAATAATCTGGCTACATGGTAGAATAGTATAGGCCCGATCGAAATTTGGGAAACGTCAAGGCTTGAACTGCTTTTGAATATTGGGGTCATCTAGCTTGTTTCCAGCTAGCTGGGAAAACATTTGTTGAAATACTTAAATTATAATGTGAGTAATACTTTAACAAATAACGCCTGCATTGCTCTTTAGAATTTAGTACTAATTCCATCTAGACCAGGTGCTTTATTGGGTGTCCCAACAAAGAACTCTTAAATACCGCATCACGAAATCTTGTGAGACCAGGCGGTATGTCAAAGCGGGGTACGACGGGGAGCTTATTTGAAATATACCATTGTAGTTCATCAAAGTCCTGTGGACCTGCAACACGAGGCCCCACACACTGGGTTTATACAGAAGTGAAAAATTTGTTAAACGCATTCGCAACCCGGGTTACCTTCAATTATCTCTATCATCGACTATAACAAACTCGGTGAGTGTTGAACTTTCATGTCAGTGTTGTTTTGATTGAACATTGACATGAAAGTTCAACAATCACCTAGTTCCATTATAGTCGATGATAGAGCTATTGAAGGTAACCAGGAGGTTGCGAGTGAATGATTAACAAATTTCGGTATTAGGGCCGATTGGTCTCATACTGGGCTTTGAGTCCAAACAGGAAATCCTTGTGAAACACGATGAATGCAAAATTCAGGGGTCGCTTGGTTTATACTTGGGTGGTGTCTGGTAGCTTTAACACAATGGCGTGAATAGAAGATGCCTCTTCGGATATCGAAGGCCAACATCGAAAGTCCTTTTGAAACGATGAATGCAAAAATCAGGGTTCGCTTGGTTTATACTTGGTGGTATAGTCTGGTTAGATCACCCATGGTGAATAGAATATGCCTCTTCCTGATATCGAAGTTCGTAGATTCATATGAAACGTTACGCTATATGAGGCTGGATTCTTGTTTGCGTATGCGGTCCGGAACACACATATTTCACGAAAAGAACGTCCAGTGGTCACAGGCGCGGCGGAATGTATTTTTTATGGGGTGGGGGGGGGGGCGAATGTGATGTTTTTACGATCTAAGCGTTAGCGCACATTGGTTGGCGCGAAGCGTGGACGAAATTTTTGGGGTTTCCAAGCCCCTTAATGGCCGGAAACGGCTTTGCCGAGTAGCCTGTGCTACAAATATCTAGGCATAAATTACAGGTCTCATGTGTGTGGAAATTGAATGCAATATCGAGACAAAGCAGGAAAAAATGCAATTGGATAAATGTTTTAAAGATGGATTGTCGGCTGCTAGCGTCCAAGGCGAAACAAGGCGACGGCGAATTTTGCCAGGACGTCACGACAAATATCGTTAATGGGGGCTTATATGTGATCTGGAAGACGATTACTTTCTACCATATTATTATATCAATTTCATTTGGACGAAAAATGCGTGAAATATACCATTGGTTTCAATATATCTTCTACATTGTGCTAGGTGCAGTATAGTGCTTACAAGATTTATTTAATTGACGACAAATCCATTTTAATACAAGTTGAATGAAAAATGTCACTCCCGTACAAGGTATTCATTTGATCCAGCCCTATTTACATTTGAAGCACCCTTTCTAAGTATGGTAGTGTTGACAGGTTGAGAAGCGCTGTCGTTTCCGTGAATGTATAGCTATGCCCTTGTGCATATATTTAAGCCATATGTTAAACAAACACATCTGAAATTGCCAAAATAGCGAAGAGGAATCGCGGTGTCGAGTGCGCGGGGGGTATTACTAGGCACGCGAATCCGCGACCGCGAAATAAAATTCGCGGGGGGAACACAGACTAGATGAGCGGCCGATTGAGAGCGAAACGGAAACAAGAAACATTGCGCGCGACAAAAGCATATCAATTGAGGCAAGATGTCATTATTGCCACAGGATTATACCTCCTCATGAAGAAACTACAGAGGGACGCAGCTGTTCACTCAATTGACGACAAACAAACTGTAGGCTAGGGGCCTATAGGCATATAGGGCTATGGGCCTGATGTCCCTTCGAGAATTTCCAACGAAATGGGCGACACCACGCTTAAAACAAAAGAGTGAATTACACTCCCATGAAGGGTGCGGTCTGTGATCATCATTCCATTTCACGACATTTCACTCCATTGTAGAAAATTTCCGCCCATTACAGATTACTTCACTCTTCTAGAGTGGAATGCGAAGTGTGTGACTGGACCACTCCAATGTTTCCATAGAGAGCACAGTACGGATCTTCGCCCATGATAGAGTGATACTTCACTCTATTAGAGTGAATTTCCACTCTACATTCGAGGTTTGCTGAGTGACTACGTCATTAGAGTGCAATCACTCTTTGCTTTTGAGAGCATGCATGAGTGACATGGGTTTATAATAGACATGGAATGACATTTTCCGGGGATGACGGTGTTCGGTAGTTTGGTTATTTGTGCATGCCATGGGGTGGGTCAGAAGAAAGCTAGAAATAAAGGGAATGCACGATTGATGTGACACGATATGCCTATTTTGGCAGCAAAATACTGAAATTCTCCGTATACGGTGGCCAATTCGGCGTTCCATGTCCGTCATAAATCGCGAGCTGCCGCGCTTGACACGCGATTTGAATTGTCTCCGGACAATTCGGTTTTTTGTCGCGACCTGCGACAAAAAAATCGCACCATTCGCACATTAGCGGGTCGCGTGCCTAATGAAAATAGACCATATAAATAAACAGGAGGCGAAAAATTAGTCTCGTGTCGTCGATTCGCACATTCGCGTGTCTAGTAAAAGGAGCTTTAAGCTGTCGTGGAGTGAGGGTGATCCCACCGACAGTTTTATCTTCAAAGGGTATGCTCTTTTGCTGAAATATAGCCTAACAACCTTACTGTACAATAAACGACATACCATTGAAAATGGATACTTTTAAAAATTCATAAAGTTACTTATTGTTACATATTCTAACTCATCTGAAGAATGGGCCTGAAGCACTGCTGAGTAGGAACATGTTATGTCTTGAATTAATTCGAAAATAAGTTTCAGCCTTCGTAATTACGGACAAGCCATATTACCAGCGAAATAAATACAAGGAAATAGACGCCACCACTGTTGTTTTTATGCGTAGGCCTATATATACACCGAAGGTCCAATGTTTAAATTCATTTTAATGGCCATCTGAATTAGGTCATATTTAGTAGTAAAGTGATAGGCTCTACGTCCTGACACATCGCAATCGATTGATTTGATTTGATGGGTGGCCGGAAGCAGATTACCAAGGGCTATGGTACATACTGTGGCTGTTGACTATTAAGTGTGTACAAGCTACAGTATGGTTGCATTGGGTGAGGATGCAGAACCAGTGAATACGTCAAAACCAGCGACGCGATAGTACAGGCCTTTTGTCACGAGTATCACATTTACGCCATTACGGGACCGCAAAGTGCAACTGGAAGATGACTCATCTGCTATATATAGCCTCCAGAGGGCTTAATATGATTGATATTATCACTATTCACGGAGTATTCATAGAAATGTTGAAAATATAATTTAAACAATCAGCGATAGCAAATTAAATACATAACATTGAATGTTTTCTGACTCTGCAAATATTTGGGGGAGGGGGGGGGGCTACTTTAAAGAAGCGTTTGCCCCTCTTTTTTCAATGGGGGGGGCTGAGCCCCCCCCCCCCCCCCCAACCCCCCCACAAACCCAACCACCCCCCCCCCCCGGTTCCCCCGCCACTGGTGTGTCAGAGGGGGAACAACTGTAAAGTTTTGTGCGAAAAACCAAATGCACTGCAGCCCATTGCATATTGTCGTTGATTGGCTTTTTAAGGAAGATATTCCATAGAATTCATTTCGCGGTTGTTGTGATGAAACCGCATGGTGAAACGCATCCGCATGACGCATTGGTATGTGCCTATTTTGCCTATGCTGTGTTGTTTGCTTTCATTCAGACTTATAAATGGGACATATTCAACAATGATTCAGACACTGGCCCCATCTTAGCTCACAGTGAATTGCAATTTTCACAGGCGGCGGGCCGCATAAGATCTATGGGATCCTAGCCTAATAGGGCTGGGATTCAGGTCCATAGATTGTGTATGAGGGCTTGCGGGTCCGATACGCATGTGAAAAATCGTAATTTACGTGAAAGAGCGGGGGCCGGTGTCTAATATGTCCTATTTAGTTTGCAAAGATATAAATTGGTTCCACAGAGAACAATAACAATTAAAAAGCATATGCATCAATGGAATTCCGCTTAAGCTAGCGTCACACGTCCGGCAAACGGCAACGGCGACGGACCAACGGTAAGGAGAACGGTTTTAAAAAAATCACACACTGTATAAAATGGATCGGCTGTTCACACTAGTACTGCGACCGGCTATCCGGCAATCCGGCGAAAATTATTTGCCGCACCGGCGGAGGAAATGAAAAACCCCAATCGGAGGCGATTCATTGCCGTCGCGGATGCGGTAAAAAAACCTTTTCTCCGTACCAGTGCGCCAGTTTCAAATGAGGAAATTGGGCTTGAAAATAAGATAAAATTCAATTTAGCCTCGTTTGTCATCGAATTTGGTTTCCTCTTATTCGTGGTAATAAAAAGTGGCTGTATAATTGATCCTGCCTGCTTTATTATAGAACTCCTGGGCATTTAGACGGGAATAGCTGTCAAGATTCTTCCGTAGATTCGACGAGTGTTGCCAGGCATGGTTCCTAATTATAGGCTATAGGCTCAATTGCATAGGCCCTAGTCAAGTAGGTATACAGAAGATCATGCGGTATTGGTTATTTCATTTTAATGTTTCTCATTCTTCTTTTCTGTCGAAGTCATTACCTGCAGGCCCACTTCTGTACCACAGCTGGTCCACTTTTTAACTCATATTATATTTTGAAAGGCCGGGAGGGAACTGACAAACCTTGACAAATAAGCCATGTTTAGGAAATTTGTTCTCCTCGTCGCCATGCAACAAGCAGCCCGCCTAGGTTAGAGCCGAATTTGGAAACTATTTTGGAATATTTATGATATACATCGTGAGCCAAGAAACTACTGTTCCGTCAGTCATTTTTTCCCCTTGCGAAACGTAATTCAACCTTATTGCCACAATATTCCGAAACTTGGGACCCACTTCAAAGGTGAAATCAGGTATCATATTCGGCTATCAACCCTCTTCCCACGTGTCCCCCAAGGTGTTGTTGGAACGCACACATCTGATATGTTTTGGATCGAGTCATTAAACGAGACGCACATGAGCGCGTCGCTAAAGGTTGTTCTTCGGGGGGGGTGTATACACGCATTGCTGCCATCATGCGACTGCGTATGCCGCACAACGTCCGAGAAACGATCGCGCTGTCCGCGCATCAATTTTCCGGGCGTATAATTAAATCAGATTCAAAGAGTGGCAACTTTTGATGTCCGTGACGTTCAGTAAGAATTTGCACATCATTTCATAAATACACAGTGAATGAGTAAACTGTCATAATATATACAAAAGACTAGGTCCCACCTAAATTCCAATGACCTGAATAATTTTTTTTTCCAAAATTTGCTCATCTTTCGATGAAATATATAGGCCAAACCTTTTCTATATGTGACTCAGTTGTGACAGTAACGATTATGAAATGCGCAGGTGTGTTCCCTGGTATCGGAAACACTCAATTTATAGTGGTAAGATGTAATAACATTTGCCCAAAATGACATGGAGATAGGCTTCCTTGTTTATACTTGGTTTGCCAGATACCAGGTAAACGCGAATAGTACTCCATTTGAAAAAGACATCTGAAGAAGAAAACCCCCCTCCCGCCCCTTCCGTTACGCCCTATGCCGCGGGCTTGGTAATTAGAGACCACCATGGCCACCTTTGCAAATCTATGGATAGCGCTACTCTCCTGGGAATCGGAAACGGAAAGGAATAAAAGACATTTTGTTTTTTCTTCCCTGAATGAAAACAAATTAGAAAGGGAAAAAAATACAAATGAACGTCAAAATGCGAGTGATGGTGTAGCTAGGGGGTACGCTAGAGGAGTTGAAAAGTTATTACCCTCCCCCCCCCCTCCCCGGAAAAAAACTCATGCAGAATTATACAGCTGCAAATTGTATTCTTCTCTCCGGATCATGGTTAAATTTTTTCTTTTCACTTTCCCCTCTTCTTTTTCACTCTCTTTTACATGCCCCTCAGCCCCTCCCTTCTGTCCTTCCCCTTTTCGTTTTCCTTCCTGTTCTTCATCTTCCTTTCCGGGAGGGGGAAACGATACGCGCCAAGGTATACGGAGTTCCTTCCTTTCTACAGGCGTTGGCTTAGCACTGCATGCACGTAATGTTTTGCCGAATGCGGCAATAATCTTAGCCGTCAAATTGACCAGTGATACCGGATCACCGCTGCCGTCGCCGTCGCCGTAGCCGTCGCCGCACAAGTGGGAACGTACTTAGGCTGGGATTTCCATAGATGCGTATGCGTGTCCGGCTGATGTAAAATACCAACACACCTAGTATTACGAAAACGAACGTTTTCTTCCCGAAACTTTCGTATTCTTGAGCGCCTGATACCGTTCGGTACAGGCGCTTCGTTGCTGCCCCATCTGTCCACTTCCTAGCCTTTTCAATTTTTCATTCGGTTTCTTGTGTTTGTCCTTGTCACTTGGACTGTGTTACTCCATTGGTTCTTCACGGGTCAAGTCTTTGTTGTCTTTTTACCTATAACTTGCAGGTTTTTAGTGTTTTTTTGGTAGTTTTTTTCAGTCAATGTTTCTGTCGACGGGATTTCCCTTGGCCCTACTTGCTATCCTATCAAGCCTACACCTAATTCTCGTAACTAGTCCATTGCCGTTACATGAACAATGCCTGCCTCTCTACCCCAGCACGCTAATCTGCTTTGAATGCGGGTGGTCTTTGTGGCCATGTCTACCTACCACCTCGCGCCTATACAATGCCATTTAACTGCAGTATACGCGGGAATATCCTTCTTGCACTAAATTCTGTGCGGATCTTAGAGTCCCGAAGCCTGGTGTTTAATCGATGAATGCGGAAAACTTATGGCGATTCAGGGCCTGTCGTGGAGGCAAAAAGCATGGTACCCCGTCCAACGGATCGACCAGGTATGCCCCAATCCTCACTCCAGAGATTCTTAATACAGCATCAAAATAGGCAATCGCCCTATTAAACCTCCAAGGGCCCCCAACTATAAAACTTGGCTTCTGGAATCTCGCTCCTAAACACACAAAATGGCTGCCATAAGCGAGCTGATAGTGACACGCCTTGATATCCTTGCGTTTGCGAACTTGATGCCTGGAGATGACAGAGATAGCTCGATATTTTCCGAGTTAAACTTGACGCTCCCTAACTCAACTTCGTTCATTCCCAACGTAACACAAGGGGTGGTGGCCGAGCACTCATGTCGAATAATGGGTTCAAAGTGTCACAACACGGGCATGTAAACTATTCATCCTTCGAACTTATGGATGTCTCAGTGAAACTAAGATCTTTGTCAAAACGAGTTCCTCGTTATTTACAGACCTCCTTCCTCTAGCATGATTGTGTTTTTCGATGAGTTTGCTTCCCTTCGGATTGTAGCTATCTTTTCCGAGACGTCACATGCTTGGTGACTTCACCACCACATCGACAATGTTACTGACCGCAATGGCAATCGCCTGCGGGATCTACTCGACCTCCGTCCAACCGTGTGCAACCTTCGAAACTCACCACACTCGTGACCATACTCTTGATCTTCTCATTACTGACAGTCTTCAACTGCTGTCCTCTGATATAGACTCATTTCTGGTTACCTTCTTACATTCTGCGGTTGTCTCCTCGTCCTTCAATACCCCGAAAAGAAATCTCTTACCGTACAATCCGTGAGGATTGACGTTGCTAATTTAGCCGGACATACTGTCTCAGCCTCTTATACCTGTGGACAAGCATATAATCTCACCAGTTGATCAGTGTAACAATGTGCTTAGCAGCTTGCCTGATACTACTCACGCGCCCCTGTTACATCTAAGACGGCCCTTCAACAAAACGCTCCCTGGCCCACCGACCGCGTTGTACGCCATGAAACGTGAAAAACGCAGGCTTGAACGGCGTTTGTTAAGTCAAAGCTGTATTGATAAAGCGATCCACATCACTACTGCAGTTTTTTTACACATTCGCTTGAATCTGCTAAGCGCGATTACACTCGGCTTAAGCTCAGCGACTGAGATGACCGCAAATTTGTTCGTAGCTACCCTCAATCTTTAAATCTGAGCTCTGAGAGGACAGTTACCTGCTCATGATTCCCTCTACCTCTCGCTTGCCAACCATTTGCCACTTCTTCACTGAGAAATGACTGATTCAAGGTGAGCTTGCCAGCAACCCTCCTGCTAGAAACCGTCATCCAGATCCAGTCCCTATCACGCCTAATGTACTTCAGACGTTCAGTGAAGTATCCACGGATGAAGTTCGAAGCGTCATAAAGCCGCTCCACCGAAGACATGCACTTTAGATCCTATTCCGACCCCCCTCTTGGTTAAGTGGCCTCGACGCTCTTTCTGGCCTGTTATCACGGACTAGAATCGTTCCTCTTGTTTCTGGTAACAGTTTTCCTGACATCTCAAACAGCAATGTTGTTCCGAGTTTGAAGAAAAACACTTGGACAAGGACCCTCGCAGCAATTACCGTCCTGTAAGCTTGCTACCTTTCTCTCAGCTCATTGAACGCTGTGTCTCTGCACAGTTTGCAGAACTACGTCAACAGACAACCTGTACTCCCATTCCAATCTGCCTATAGCCCGGCGTACGGCATTGAAACGCTTCTCCTTAAAGTTCATTAATCAAAAAAAATATACTGTGTGCCTCTGACCTCGTCAGGAATTCTTTATTATTGTTTTGATTATGACCGCTGCCTTTGACACAATCGATCATGTATCCTAGTGCATCGTCCTCCAGACCAGGTACGTAATGTTGTGTCCTGCTCTGACTGGTTCAATTCTTATGTGGCCAATAGGATGCATCGTGTTGGCCATTGGCAACTCGGGTTTCACACGTCGCACTGTCTACATCGCGGTGTCCACAAGGTTCTGTCTAAGGTGCTCCCTTATACACATTTTTATAACGCAGTCCCTCAGCGCATTATCCAACTCCCGGCGTGAATCACATGGTTTACGCGACGACACTCAACTGTTATATTTCATTTGAATACGCCGAACGCACATCTGCCATGCAGCTACCGAGTGCTGTGGTTTTTACGTCATGACCTTGGCGCTTCTAACATGCTAAAGTAATAGCAGCAAAGCCTCAACTGATTCCATGTCTCCTCTAAGTTTTGTAATTTGCTCCCATTCCACCACTCCATGTTGGCGGATCTTTGGTTTACCCAGTCCCCGATGCCAGAAACCTTGGTGGTTCTATTTGATAGCCAGCTTGACCTCAAACGCATGTGCGTAAAGTGTGTCATGCTGGCTTGTTCGGTGTTCACCAGATCAAAAATCGAAAATACCCTTTAGACTATCCCTCCTCAGCAGACTCGACACACTCGTTCGTTTAATCCCGCCTCGATTTCTGCAATTGCCTACTCTTTGGACTCCTGCTTCCGAACTAAATAAACTGCAAAACATTCAAATGCGGCAGCCAAATTGTTACCAGGACACATCAATACATCATATCACCCCGTATTGAGGGATCTTCACTGGCTCCCTTCACCGCTCGATCTCTTTCAACTTCTACTCCCCCCCCAACCATTTTAAGATCTTCAAGGGCATCGGCCAAAAGTACCTGTCAGACCTTATTGAGCCGTCGCCCTACACGCACTCTTGCGTTCGTCCTCTCGCACTTATATCCTCAAAAAAGAACGCATACTACTACTTATGGTAACAAGGCTTTTGTCTCGGCAGGAACCATCTCTTTGGAAAGCCTACCAGACTACCCTTCGGTCGGCCACCAGTTTGACTCTTCCAAAAGAAGCTGAAAACTTTCCTCTTACGTAACTGTTGACTTTTCCCTCTTTCTTATAAGCGCTTTGAGGCTTTGCGTAAGGAGCTATATAAGCAACACATTATTATTATTATTTTAAAGAAACGTTGTAAATTTATGCTAAAAGACAACAACATGCCAGCGCATGGCATATTGTCGTTGCTAGGCCTTTTTAACTTAGATATTCCCTAGAATCATTCGCGGCGGATACTAGTGCTCCCATCTTCGCCAAGCCGTGGAACGGATCGTTTCAGTGGTTTCTCCCGTCAGTGGCCTGGGTTGGCTTCAATCCAAGCGATACCGAGCCAAACTAATGAGAAAGAGAAGGTCGCCACCAACAATACAGGAAGTTAGTTGACATCGCACAATGAACAAGGCCAGCGTAATAAGAAAAATTTTTTTGATGTGTTCAGCGACAGTACCGATAAGTTTTCTGCCTTCACTGGATACGTTAGAAACGGTGATTCTTAAGAATCATTTCCATGGTTTTCTGGAATGCTTACCATACTCCTCCGAGTATGGGCACTTTCGTGAAATACAGTTGTTCCCCATGTAGAGGGGACCAATCCACGCCCGAACTACCTAGGAAACATATGATGGTTCTCGTAGCACTATGTTGCCCCTTGGAACAAGCTAGCTATCAGAAGCTAAAGACTTCAGAATATCCTAGTTTAGGCTATGTATGCTCTCGAGCATAATGATAAGATTCTGCATTTTTATTTGGTGTAATGAACGTGGGGGGTGGTAAAATCGGAATTTGGCATAATTTTGAATTGTTGAGCAAGATGTCAGGTTCCCTGAACTTGTTTCCTGGAAATCATGATGGAGTATTAATATAACTCAAACTAGCATCGCACATCTTAGAGTACGGTACATGTTTGCTTTCATGTGAAGTATCACAAACTTTTTTAGGGTACTTTAAAAAATTTAAATTTTCTCATCATTTTCATTTGTCATACTCTCTATTTTTGTGTGAATTTCTCCCGTCAATCCCCTGATTCTGGAGCTCTACACAATCTTTTACCGTCGTATAATACTTTTTCTGAGGAATCGGTCACTTATAGAGTTTTTTTCTCTCTCGAGAGTATGGTCTCACTGTTTCCCCGTGTAGAGAGAACATGAAAGTTTACACGGAGTTCTACTGAAGTTCTTTTTCGGGCCTGCAAAAAAAGTTTTTCCGGCATATTTTGATTCGATTGAAAAGATGAATATTTTTACTTTAACATATTTCGAAGAGAATCCAAATACACTGTATTCTAAACAAGATGATCAGTTCGCATAGAAATATCAGTTTTTTAAATGTCACACATATTGCCGAAATATGTGTCCGATTAGGGCCATCTTTCATCAGAATTCTGCCAGTTGAATAATCCACCTATTTTCTGCCAATGTCCTTATCTAAATTGCACTGTTTACAGAATAAACATATCAAATTACCAGTCGAGCCAGATCTAGAACATGGCACCAATTCGTTCACCATTTTCCATGTACACATTGGTGGTCACGGAAAAGTTCATTCCGATATTTCCGTCTGATATTAACCTATTAACGTACGTAAACTCACTATAAACCTACATCTTGGCTTCATCAGACCCCATTCCTGTAGATTCTCATTACTATACTATTAAACGCAGCAACGATGGTACTGGACATTCCAACGTGCGGGACATACGCAGCCGTGCATAATTCCACACAGTGGGTCCAATTCCCAAATATACAAATCACTGAGGTCTGCGCGACAATTTTACGATTTTCCCCACTTTTCCCTAATCCCTGTCCTATTTCTAACCGGCCCGGATGTTCTTGCAGTTCAGTAGAAGTTTTGGCCGCTGTTTGTAGCAAATGATGCGCAGCATGTTGTCTAATGGCCATAAATTATACTCATTTGTGCCAATATGTAGAGTGAGGCCACCCATGTGGGCGCACTTCCCTTGGGTTCCGACCTCACACCCCCTCCCCTCATGACAAATCTCTGCGTACGCTACTGTAAAGGTTGTGTTGTGTTTTCCCCATCTATTCGCGCAGGAGCTCTGTTGATCACATTCTCGCGTAATTGATTCATGCAACTGACTCGAATGTATCATTCACAATCTTTGAACTAGACGTGCTTCAGCTTGAACTAGTCGTTTATTTCACATCTATTCTCGCGACCGCATACGCGTACGGGACACAGTGTGTGCGAACATTTAGGTACATGTTTCGAGCAATTCAACATATTGGGGATCTGGGCACTAAGTAGGAAATCTGGGCAATGTTCTAACTTTTCTCATATCCTTGCAAAACCTTTAGCCAGTGTACTTTTTGCCCGGATTTTGTTAGTTTTGTATCGTCGAAAGTCCGATTTTAAACATTCAAGGGGCAATCTTAACCCTGTCCTGCCTTGTACCCATGTTACGAGCATGTCATTCAGTTATTCTCTTTTAGGAGTGATAGGAATAAAAATGCCAACTGGGAGACTTTACTGGCGAAATATAAACAGTCGAGAGTATGAATTTAGGTAAATAACGACGAGGCGCAGCCGAGTACGGTATTAAGCTAAATTCAGAGTGGAGATTGTTTATGAACCAGTTATTAAAAGTTCGACATGCTGCGTTATTTCTATTCTACAACCCACAAATCAGGAATTACCCGAACGATTAGAGATATCTATATCTCTAGATCTATATCTTTGTATCTCTAAACAGTAAATAAGCAGTTAGGGTAACTATTGTTTAATTCGATCGAAGTGAATTGCATTGCGCACCATTCACAAGATTGGCGTGCTGTGCATACTTTCACGGAGACGCAATAAACCACGCGTGCCGAACTGGAGGGTTCTGCGCGTTTGAACATGGTGTTCACCAAGGCAACGACACGCGCCGTTTCGCACGTTTGTATTCCGTGAGGCAGTGCGTGGTGCAACACAGGGGCCGCCTTGAAGCGCGCGTATACTGGAACAGGATCTGCGGGTGTATACATAAACTCCCAAAGGTTCACGCAACCTCAATTTGTGTTTGCGAGGAAAAGTACTGGTTTACTTAGACCCAGCAAATCGAGCAAGTATTCGATTGTTGTGCCACTCTGGCCAGCTGCGTGGGTAATTCCCAAAACGACCGACAACTTGAACAAGTCTAAATATAGGTTACTTGACGTTTTGTCGAGAATATAAAGGACAGTCGCGTGACTGGGGTTGTTTTTTGCAAATCAGCAGGTAGAGTATTTCCGTAAAAACAAGGGTAGGGTTGGAGAATAAACTGATAATGTCGTTATAAAGTATAGTAATCAACATCTGAGTGCCTATATGAAACTTGCCTGTCCGATGGCATGCTAAATGCCGCGCTTTATAAGACAACCCCGCTCGGTTATATGGAACATTTACGCATTCCGACAATCGAATGTGAGGGCCAACTAAAAGAGCGGGCCCGTTGTACTCGAGTTGCCCACAGGTTCCCAGTTAGTATATGGGTGGACTGGAACTATTGGAGATGCGAGCGTTTGCTCAAGGGCCCAAATCGGAGGAAGCTGAGATTTGTTGAAACGATTTGAAACCATGCAAAACGATCGAAGTCTGAGATCTGAATGGCAATCCTATTCGCAAAGCATATGGGATAGGAATATTGATGGGGCTTCATCTCTGGTATTAATAGGCCGAGAAAGCGATTGAGGATGTTCGTATGACACTTACGATGAATTTACATCGAGTGCATTTCGATATTATACGGTAGATCGTCACAACATTTTGCATGGCATTGTGAATTTACTTCCGATTTACAGAGTGACGTCATGTAAACGGAACCATTCCATTATTTGGCCGTGGTGTTGCGAGACGATAATAATGCCTCTTCGCACCTAACTACAATCTCTTTACTATGAGAAAAAAAAAGTATATTATAAAACGCTCACAGGAATGAGATCAAATATCGACCAAAATGGTTTCTTATTAAGCCTTGAATGATTACCTCTATCCAAAATAAAAGTTATTCACAAGATATCACAAAAATATTTAAAACATACATTCATAACAGCAACAGCAGCGTACATCAGTTAGTTTAGATGCAGGACGCGTGAGCCCGCGGAGACAAACAGACGATCCTTATGATGGTGTCATGACTCATTCTGAAAGCGTAGGCTAACTGTAATCTTCTTTCAGAAAAAAAAATCACACATTCGCCCCATGCAGTATTGTCGTTTGGTGGTCATTCCATTATGGACCAATGGAGATCACCTCCAGATCAGAGGAAACGGCACTTTCTGGGGCCTCATAGGACTATCGACTTAATGTCTCACATGTTTCAAGTTCAAAAGTCACAGGATTTGAATTCTGTGGGGCGTTTTTTTGGTTGGGGCCCCTTAATACGTGGAACCGAGACATTGGGCTTCAATTCACCGCTTGTTAGAGCCGGGCACCAACTTTCGGTGAAATTTGGGAGGCCACCATGGTGTCTGGCGATATTTATTTGTCCTGATAGCCTGACCCAGAAAAATCGTTCAACTTGCAAGGTCGGTACCGTATCGATTCGAATACTCATTATAATATGACCAATGGTAGTAGTTTTAATCCGTAATACAAATTTTACTTGGACGATCTTCCTGTGACGTCATGCAAACGTCACCGTCGATTTTCAGTCGGTCCTGCGAGACGATTACTTTGCCTCCTAAAATAATAAGGTTGTAGATAGAGGCGTGCAATACGACAGTGATTCGACTGCGAAGTTTTCAGGTCGATGAATCTCTCCATCAATTGCAACAAATGTACAAGGATTTCCCGCTCTAGCTCGAAAGCTGATTTCTTTCTAATGACAGTGCAGGCAGCTTTGATTGTCCACGCCCCAAAATTGGAGTGTGAGGAGGGGGGGGGGGGGGGGGGCAGGGGGTTGGCGGTTGCATGGAACAATCATGTCAACAGAAAGAGGCCAATAGCAGCAGATGCTTGTAACTATCAGTAGGCTATGCCAAGCATATTAAGACACACTAATCACATAAGATTCATGAAATCAGAGTTAGGGCGAACAGTTTCAGGAGTCCTATTAGAGTTAGTGTAATCGTGATCGGGGTTTGTACGTTTAAACATTGTTCCCAGCAACTTAAAGATTGTGTTACTCCAACTTGCAAATGTCCCCAAAGGGACAAAGGTCGTAACTCGTAAGTCTAGGCGAGGCTGATGCAGAAAGTCAGGTTTTGTACCTGGACTTGTAAATCGCACCGAAGAGGGGAAAATCATCCTGTCACTCCAACTTATATAATATATGCCAACTTCATTCAGTATAGGCTGTCGCTATCGTAAGATTGTCGGGCCAGAGAAGACTGCCTAGATCCCCGTCCCCAGTCTCCCCCTTCGTTCGTGTCCTTTCGTTCTCCTGACGTGTAAGCGACATACTTCATTTTTCAATGCGTCGGAAACCCAAACTAGTTTGAATATGAGTGATAATAAGGCATCATCTACCCGAATTTCGAATTTCGGGTCGAAAGAATTCAAATTCTTGGTCAAAAGTGAACAAAAATACTAATTCATTCAGTAGCTGTTGAATGGCCAAAAATTTAATGCGCGCTACTTGTGGTATAGCGATTTACAATAAAATTCATGCACGTATTGACATCATCCAGGAGCATTTTTCCGCTCCTTCAAAAAGACTGTTCCTGTCAGTGAGACTTTTTAAATTAATTTTATCATGCAATTCCCTATTGATATCAATGCATAAATTTTTCCTTCCCTAGGTTCCTTAATTTTGGGTGCCAGTGTATATAGGGATTTTAAAAAGGTTATGTTTCTGAAATGTAAAACAATTCACTAATTGTGGAACAATAATTCTGGGTAGATGTATAAACGAATGCATACTTTTCTGAACAAGCTGAAAAAATCATCATATTTTAACCAATCATTTAAGCGGACCATGACTAGGCCTAACAATTGTTGTAGTTTTAATTACATATATCTCCGATATGAAACATGGCAAATGATTGCATAATTATGATCAGCTGGCTCCGATAACTACATGTCTCTCTACCGACTAGCGCACTTTGTCCATGTTCTCTCTAGTTTAGTCAACATCCTTTGCATCAGTCTCTTTGGCATTGATTGGGTCGATGCGTGTCCCTCATTCATAGACGGCTACTTGAGGTTCCCCTTCTGACAGTGGTGTGTTGGCCGCTGAGGTGGGGTCACCTTGCTCTTCATGGGCGTCACACCCACTCTTGGTGTGCTTGTTCAGCAGAGACATCCTCGAGAAGTTTTGGCACACCGCTGCCAGCGGTCCGTTTGACGTGCGAGTGCGTCTGCAGGTGTGCGCGCAGGTTTGACCTGTCGGCGAAGGCTCTCTGGCAGTGAGCGCACGAGAATGGCTTCTCCCCCGTGTGAGTACGGATATGTCCCTGCAGGAGGCCACGCCTCGAGAAAGCCTTGCCGCAGATGGTACACTGCACGGAGAGTGGTGCGTACGCAGGTGCATCTTGAGTGGCCCCAACGCGGTGTATTCTTACACATACTGCACGCGAAGAGCGCGGCGGTCTGCCGGCGGTTGCACTTGTCCTGTGGGCTTGTTCAGGCCCCCAGCAGTGCAGTCTCCTTACCGCAGTCCGGGCATATGGCAGCTCTGGGTAGACTTCCTCGGGTTCGACGGGACGCGTCGGCTGAAAGGTTTCTTCTCTTGATGGGTCTCCCCGCCGTCAGAGCCAGGGGACGGCAGACGCGATTCCCCGTCAGAGACGGGCGCAAGTCAGACGCGACTCGACATCGCTGACGAAAAACATGGGACCCGGCAGCGACGAGTTTGAGGAGGGGGGGGAATAGATGCTCCTCGTGGGGGAAAAGACGGGTGGTATCGGGTAGGAACGGCCATGAAGAAACGGTTTGGGTCGACGATGGAGGACTCGTGCTGCAGCTGCAGACGTGTCGATCTCCAGTCTATCGATGGATAGATTCGACCGGGGCATAATTGGGGCCGCTGACGTTGGGATTGATCGGGGTTCCCAGGAGTGCAATCGAGGTGAAGGGTGAACGGTTGCTCGGACGAAGGTGATGACCTGACGTTGGCGCGGCTTGGCAGTGTAGTGATAACTGCAGCTGATCGAGTCGGGTCGTACACTGATAAACGGAAACAGAAAAGGACAGTATTGTTACTATACGTTATTAATTTGTACATTCGATCGGTCACATCTGTCAGTCAAGGGTGTACGAGGTACGTAAGAGTATCTGTGACTTACGGGACGATTTATACATGTTGCCTAGTTCCCTATTTCTCTTCCGTATGCCAAAACATCACCGAATCCTCTAAATATGTTAAAGCATGTCAATGGGCATGCATTCCGTATTATTATTATTATTATTAACTCGGTATGTCGTTCTATGGTATGTCGATGCAATATTCCAGATATACGTCGGGCGATATTCGGCTGTATTGTACTATCATGCAAACGGAAGCGTTGATAATAAATTGCACTGAGGTGGTTTCCGTCGTGACGTCATGCAAAAGGCCGCCGCCGCTTATACGCCGTAGCTGCCAGTCGTCATGCCCTCTTTAACGTTTGAAAAACAATGAGTTTGGTACTTGAATTTTTTTTTTTCAAAAGTGTCAGTCAATTGAGCTTGGTCAGAAGGATTGGAGACGGAATTTCCAGCTGCCTCTTAATGAGTTGAGTACTGGTAATATGATTTTCATTATTGAAAGTAGAGTAATTCTTCAAATATTTGTGGAGAATACGTATTTTTTCCTCATCGATCTCCTCACAAATATCCTTCCAGTGTTTTTAACTTTTGATTAACCATCTCCCCTCCTCCCCCCCCCCCCTCTCTCTCTCTCTTTAACTTCACTTCGAAGCCTGTTTGATTATTTTTTATCACGGGAACTCCTGAACCTGAAGTTTAAAACATTGCCCGTTGCCATAACTTGGAGGATTATAATAACTGAATATGTTTATGCTCTGTTTTTGCCATTAAGAAGATTACCAAGAATTGCTCGGCCCAGAACAGGATCCATCGTATTCTGGGTGGCGATCGTTATTCCTGATCCCAATGGCCACTCCACCCTTGATTTTGAAAATGTAATTCCTAAGAAAGGTATAATTTGGAATTTAAAAGTTCAAAGTTGGGGAACCAGAGACCCGTCGACCCCATATACATCAACTACCAGCTCCAATGAATGAATGAAGTATATGAAGGTCTTGTCCTGGGAGAGTAATACTACTAAATTTAACAGCCAAAGAGGAAGCTGTTGCAAATTACTAGAGTTCATTTCAGGTATTTTGGCCCTCTTGAGTGTTGTAATAACCAGTTCGGCCGTGAAGATAAATACGTTAGCTTTATCTTTCCCGTCCATTCGTCATGGCCTCAACATTAGCGGTTCCCTCGGCATAAACTCTCTTGATCTTTATGCTCTGGTTTTCTTTGTGTTCGTTCGGTTGTCCAGATACTGTAATCAACAACGTAATGGAAAACGGAAGTTTTCAGAGTACCATGGCCAATAATTAATACCTAATTAATGGTTACGCGACACGCAAAGTTGCACAATATTCAGTGAAGAGTCTTGGAGATCTCGCCAATATAGAAATAATTGAAACTGCGCGAATCGCTATCGAAACTGATCTCATAGTTTTAATTTGAAAGGAAGCTACACCGAACCACCTTGAACAGTTGGAGCAACTCCCTAACTGACCGGTTGGTCGACAACGACATAATATCACCACAACCTCTCACTTCCTTTCCAGAACACTACCCATTTCCTTGCTAAACAGGGACACTCGGCGGTGGATCAGCATATATATCGAGTTTGCTCCAGTACCGACAATAATTATTTACCAGGTGTTATCGCGTACATTATTTTGACATTACCGTTAACAAACCGAGTAGTTGGGAATCTATCACTTTCGCTCGGTGATCGAAACCAGATAGATGCTTCGACAGGTGTGCCAGCTATGCCATCGGTTTTACCAGTTTGTGTATTATTATTATTTTTTTTCTCCAAATAAATCAATTTAACGGGGCATGTCGTCCTGGTGGTCTGGGGAAACGCAGTGCAAATCTTATTAATACGCGTATATCGTCACTAGATTATTCGCTGAATGTTGCGGCACGATGTCGCCTGTTCGAATGAAAACAACCCGAGAACAGAATGAGCTTAAAGATGGATTGTCGTCTGCTAGCGTCCAGCGAACAATCGACGGGGCGGAATTTGCACATAGACGTCTACAGTATCGTAATGTGCAGCACTGCAACCTCGGTATATCAGAATCCATACTTTCAATATCATTATATCAATTTTATTTAGACGGAAAAAAGCTTGAAATACAACCATTTGGTTTCACTTTATTAAAATTGCTGGTGGTGCAGTATATTGTTTTACAAGATTTATTTTAATTGACGACAATCCATCTTTAAAAAACTATAAAATTAGGCGTTAGGGTTATGAAATACACCCTTTCTATTCATGTAAGTTTCCAAAGCAATCCACTGTCATCTCGAGTGTTATTATTTTACAATTTTCACAGGCAAACGGCACAGTCCATTACTCTCCGGGTGACGGTGAAACGATAATGCATCTCTGAAGTACTACGACCCCCTTATACGAGTATGGGGTGAAATGCCTTCAAGTAAAATTAAATGATTCAACAAGGACACATGCTCGAATATTCAAGTTTTGAGAGTGTAGCTTTGACAAATCATCGGTTCACCTGTGCTAGTTTTTAGGTTTTTAAATATCATCTGTTAATACGAGCTATTGTTCAAGAGATGGGGGGTGTGCCTTTTAGAGGGCCGGCCGCAAAACACCGCCGCTATCTCCCCCCACCTTATCGAAAAGTTACGAAACGTGGATGAAAATTAAACTCAAAAGGTAACAACTAATTTGAAGAACGACACTGCCATATTTTTGCATGCGCTGGCCCTGCTTTATTGCCAAATTTATATAATTTTTTAATTTTCCTTCGCATATAGCAATACAAAGAGTCTATACATTTCGCTTATCTACTGAATTTGTAACACCACAATAGGCCCTAGGAGAAATTGAAAGCAATTCTTATAAGGCGGTGTGGTTCGCCATTTCGCTCTGCGTTTGCTCCCTATTGACATCGATTGAATCCACTTTATTTCAACCTTTCTGCAAAGACAACTTATGAGGCATACTTCACAATTAAACAATACAAACAAAATAATTGTGTATACTAAAGCAAAAGTATCAATAGTATAAGGTTGGGGAGTTTGCGATGAAGCGCTAAAAGATTGTGGAACGTAAACCCCCGGACCTAAATATTAATATCAGAGAAGGCTCTCTCTGGGTGCAACTGGCGACAACCCGATAGGCGACATCGTCCTCAGGTATATCGTAAATTTTTTTTTTTATATTATTGTAAACTCATACTCATATGAAATATCGATTGTGCCAAGGACTATTTTTCATCGTGACATCGTGGCGTCGTAAAAAGTTGGAGGTGCCACAAGCTACGATGCCTTTTTAATTGAATCTTTGTGTATTGTACTCCCTGTAAACTGTTTATAAACATTTTAGTTGCTTGTATATTGCTCTCATGTAACACCTACAACCAATTTTTCCAGTTACTGAATACTGATATATTTCAATGGCAGGGGCCGGGTCCACTAACTGCCATCAGACGTTGACTAATCGCCTCCCGAGGTTATTCCCGATTGCCTGATAGAAATATGGAAAAGAAAAAAATGATTGTTCTTTTGCTATGGTTGGGGGGGGGGGTTAAATTGGGAAAGGAGTACAGGTAGCGCGAAATCGCTCTCAGACAGTACGCCCTCGGCTGAATGCTGGTAAGCGAACCCGGGCTGAAGCGGTTTACGGCTGTCAATAAATAACCTGCTGTTAGCGGAGTGTATGCGGAAACCACGAGATAAATGGGGTTGACAACAACAGTTAGCAATCTCACTTCTGCATTACTTTCAATAATTTCATTCCATGGCGCTCTTCTCGCCTATTGTAATCAGGTCATTACAGCTGTGTCGATGTGAAATGTTATCTCATTGTAGACTTCCTCGATACATACAATAGCCTTTTGTCTGGAGTGATGATATAGTGATCAAGGGAGAGGAAATCCAGTTATTCGCTTCCCAATACACAAGCAAGTTACATATCGGGGAGGGCAATGCGTACACTTAATATGTCGTTCGCTTTTTGTTAGAGTCCCATCATTGATGGCAAATAATACGTATCCTAACAGAAATGCTATCAATCCGAAAACAAAAAGAAACACAAATGAAATCTGTCGAAAGCCAAGAGGTTTAGTGAAAAAATAAGTTTTTTTTTAGAGAACAAGGAACAGTACGGACATTTTTGGCTTCCCATTCACCTGACCATATTATGTTTATTTAAACGCGTCCTCGTAGATTAGTTGCGTTTTCGATTCGCTTTAAGGACCGCGAAGAATACATTTCCTCGATCAAAGCGTCAGACAGACAGAACATCAGCCTTCAACAACCGAAAACATAGACCATATCAATCGCACAGACAAGTTAGTTTTGATCGAGAACGCAATGAATTGATGAAAAAAATTGAGTTGAGCGAAAACAGGTTCAAGGTCGACAAATGTTTCGTCTTTCATTCACGAAGTTGAAATATGGCATGCAGCCACGTCAGGTGTTAACCCTCGTCACCAATTTGCGTTCGTGTGCAAAAAAACGCACTGATGCCTCAAAAGATCTTGTGTGTTAAAAAAGTCTCCTTGGCCTTGCGTCTAGATCAAAACTGACGTAAGTTACCTGCGGTGTTTGTTATTGAGGATCCATGCATTGCAAAACACAATCGTACACGAGTTTTGTCGCGTCGGGCCCCAACAAGCTACAGGTATTCTGATGTCAATAAGCCAGGCATGCGCAAGCTCACATCGACGCTCACGTCGGGATTATCCGCATAGCAAGGCGATACCCCCCCCCCCCCCCCCCGATCCACACCCCAGTGCGCTGTTGTTGCAGTGGCTGCGCTTCAACTTGCCCGTCAAGGCGCAGTCACGGTTACACTTTGAAGATAACGATTTTAAACTGCGGAACGATCTACGAGCAACCCGATTATCCTAGAAAACTGAACGATAAAATTGACCAATCAGAAGATCAGACGAATCTACACATGACGTCACAACCATTCAGGCTCCCGTCCACTCCGAGCTACAATTTATCGTGGGCTATCTGGCATGTGGGTTGGTGTTTGTCGGCAGTTATATAGATATCTGTCAGTTTCCAAATATGGGCATATGACATAACAGATATTGGATGTTTATGCCCTTATTGGGAACTAAACAGTAAACTAACACTCGAAAAAAACACCCAGAGGTGACTGCTCCAATGTTATCGTTAGTCCGTAACAGTGTGGTCGGGGCCTAACTGGAAACGAAAGCAGTTAATCCCGTTTTCGAAACATTGGTGTTTTTCAGAAAAAGTGTTAGTTGTAAAGGTATGTGGTGGTAGGGTACCGCAAGCTTTGTTCTGTCAACGATCCGTGCTGTGCCTGTCCACATGCATACATGTATGGCCTCCGTACAACGGAGAACCCGCCATCCTATGCCCCTCAAGCCAAAAACAGGCGGGGAAAGGTGGACTACAGGAACAGATTCCGCCCGTAGTATTGTAAAACGCTCAGCCAAATTAAACCATATAAAACGAGCCAGACTGACCAGTACACAGTTCAGCGCACAAATGTGAGATTTTGACTGGTACTACGCAGTTTGGCGCACGGGACAGATCGCACGGTCAATGGATAGGTTCTCTCGAAGTCATTGAACGCCGTGGAGGACATCACGGAAACCACCAGTTGACGAAAAGGTGTCGTCCCATCCTACACGTGGCCTTTCAACACTACTTGTCAAATAGACCCTGTCGCCGACAGTGCCTTGCTGTTTGTATACCTGTTGACTATAGGCATCCGATAACGCCCTGGTATGAAATGCGAGGAGGAAACCAATTCACCTTTCACAGAGGGGGAGGTCTCGAAAGCGAAATGACAACAGGATATTCTACACTGGTCAAATTTTGGTTTCGCTTTATATTCCGTGGGAAAATTGGTTTATCGTGGAAGAAATGCAGGCAATCTTTTCGAGAAGATCTGGTGACAACGTGACATCCCCACTCCGTCACTATTAAAGCATTCGGATCTTAGGAGCCTTGAAGTGTTTATAATGATTTTTGGGTGTTTTTATTAGGGGTGATATCAAACCTTTGGCCGTGCTGGTGCTCTCCAAAACAAAACCAAAAATAGTGAGTGCTTAAATGTCTGTGAACTTGTAAGCTCACCTTTCTCAATTACAGGGACTGCTTTGGAAGATGGAATGAAACGGCCGTATTCCACTGTCACAAAAAATTTCGAGTTCCAAATACACATCCTCGGTTTTTTTTTCATTCAGTTGTCTGGATCTACTGAGTTCACGCGATTAATGTGCATTGAGTTTATACCGTAATTGCTGATTTTGCAACATTATGAATCAATGAGTGCAGGTTGAATATTATTCGCAAGTAGATAGATGCTTGTATCTGCAGTCCTATTTCCTAGAATTTCTGCGAACTTTTAATAAAATCAGATTCCACCATTCTGGTGTAACAAGTGTTTAAAAAATAAAATTTCTTCCCCTCGACATCCCCAACACACACTATAGTAAATCTGTGCGAGGGCGCCCGCAAAAAACAATATGTTGAAAGGTGGGGGTCGGAGCAAATGGGAGGGGGCTGCTGGTCCAAAGCAGATGATCAATGAGCATTTTTCGTGTGTTAAAAATTCGTTATACATGGAGGCTATCTAAAAAGTTGGAGGTAATGATCTGAATTATTTATTCAAGTAGCTATTTCAATCTGTGAATAACAACATACTTCTGATGCAGGATTTCATGGAGGGTTGTAAGCTCATTAACATTATCACTCACACTTGGCGAATACACAATGTGTCAAAAAGTTGGGGAAAGAAAATGCCGCAGATCCCTCAAACGTGGTCTTATTGAACGCAAGGGCCTCATGTATGGACAATATTTCCTGGGCATTCGAATCAAGGAATTCGTCAGCGATAATCAGTAAAGAATTCGGGTAAATTTCAACTTTTTCCACATTTTTACATCTACTTCACCCTCAGTCTATTTAGTTCGTTCTGCTAATCTCAAACTCTTCTCCCTGCCCAGGTTCCCCAAACCCCACACACACACAAGCCGTGACGCCCAGGAGTATATTCGATAAAAGAAAAACGACAAGAGGAAGGGGAAGAAAAGAAAGCAAGGTCCAAGCGGAAAATTCAATTTAACTCTAGTTACCATTGTCAGACGTATTTAATCGGTAGTATTCTTTACTCATTAACATGTTTTTTTTTCACATGCCTGATTTCTATCCTGACGGTTTCGATTCGTATTGGGTGGAAACTTTGTTCTTATGTAAACCGCTTTTGAATAACTTCCGTTAACAATAACGCTTTATACATCGGTATATAAAAGAATCATAATAATAATAATAATAAATAATAATAATAAAATAAAATATAATAATAATAATAATAATATCATAATAAGGAGAGCATGAGACGAGGCTCCGGCTGGTTTTTCCTTTTTATCTGCATGCTCCCTAATAATTTTCTGTTCAATAATTATGCCAATTGAAATGAAAAATGAGTCTCCGTTTTATTTTCAATCATTCATACCGATAAAACCAGTACCGGTAATGTGGTCACGTTTGAAGATCGAGTCGAAAACAAACTGAGAACATGGTTGTGTGTAAAAAGGTGGACAGTTTTGCACTGCCGAAGACGGTTTCATATACGGATTACTTTCTTTAAAATTTGGGAAAGTTTCAAAAATATGAAAAGCTTGCATGTAAACTGCGTGAATACGCAAAGAGAACGAAATTTGCCAATTAACCTTTTTAACAACAGCCGCCCTGACCACGATGTTGTGTTTTCGGCGCATCGAAACCTTTGTATTTTGCGCCCATAAATTTACCCCACTTGAAAACAAAGGGAATGGGATTCCACATGAGGAAAGACGCGCCGCATCCCACACTCTCAAAAAATGTTGACCTCGATGACATTTCGACCTGACCCAAACGAAGGTATCATTATTTAATGGGGAAATACGAACATTAATAAGTATTAGCATTGCATCCATCAGAGTTAGGTGGAGTTTCTTGTTAACAAACTCAAATTGGCCAACAATTGAGTTTATAAATAAAAAAATTGTACTTTACCTTAAAATGACCACCGGTCTTACATCGAGAAACCAAAAGGAGTGAGGTGGGTTTTCGTGTAAACAAACTAAAAATTGCTGGATATTGAATTTATCAAAATTTTGCTATTTTACCCCAAAATGACCCACCGGCTCCACTCGAAAACAATTAGAGTCATGTATCATCATTATGAACAACTGCTTATCAAATTTCAACTTGATCGAAATCAATAATATATTATTAACAGATTAGACATCGATTCATAGATGAGTGTCAAACACTGCTTAAAGAAGCCGTCCCACGTAGATGAGGTCATTCACACCAAAAATTGTCCAGAACCACGTTAGGGCCAATTATAAGCACTGTTGTCTTTTGCGCAATGAATTGAGGATATCCATCCGGATATTAACTGAATTTCGACGAGCGGAAAACAACAAAACAACAACTATACTGAAAAACTGTTTCGACCCAACGGTTTTTCCCGGGACCAAAGGCGTACGTAGTGATCACAAGTGACGAATTATACCAGAGTAGCCGAGTGATACTCGAAGGCGTTCACCTAACTGCCTAAACGAATTTGGAGATTTAATATGTGGGATGGTCGGCGAACACGAGGAGGTTTAGGAGGTTGGGAGAGGGGGGGGGGGGGTTCTGAGATCTGGAGCTAGTGGGCCTAACTCCCCGCTATCCCGGGCGGACTATGCATTTCAACGGCCCTACAGAGGCAAGAGGTTGCAAAGTTAATTTATTATATGAGCGACTGATGATTTCTAATAATCCACTGGCCATTTATATTCAAGTTTATTTTAGAATGATTTTTTTTACACCTCTCAAGATCTAATACCAATCGACGCTGATTTCACAAATGAAATATAATCACTTTCAATGGGCGGACATTTTCCAAATGAAGAAACAATATTGCGAGCCCCAGAACTCAAGAAAGAGCGGGGCAATTCCCACAGACACGCCAGAGTTGGGAAAAGAGCAACAATTTCGGGGTTGGATTTAACCCCAATTTTGACATCAAACTGGTCATACTTCCATTCAGAAAATAGTTTGGTTCCACTCCTGATCCATTGGTCATCTGATTTGGACCAAGATGCGTTAGATACTTGATGCACAGCAGTTTTTTATTTCTGTGTCGTGACCGACTTCCATACGAGCAGCCCCATGATGTGAAACCTGGCCATATGGATGAAGTTATCAATACTATTTGGATGCGAAATCAGTTTCGGGCATACTGAGTTAAAACTATCATTTGTTCAAACGTATCTTCTTGAAATCGCGGTATCGAACTTTCGAGGGGTTCAGTACCATTTTCGTCCAGTCGGGCATACTGGCTAGTAGCTGAATTAGTCCCATCATTTTTTACCTATTGCAGGCAAGAATCGACACACCGCTCGCTACAACACGTGAGTAAGTCGACGACGGATAGGATAAGCTTTGAGTGTGTGTGAATAGAAAGTAGGCCTCTACTATGTCAATGAACAGATAGTGTTTGGTTTTCGTTGTTATATTTGAAACAGGCTTAAACGGCGCACCGTGGGGCACAGATGGAGCTCTATGATAGCGTCCGTGTGTGAAATTTTCGTGTCCGTGAAAAATGGTTCACCGAGAAATTCTCCGAAAATCACGGAGAGGGACATGGAACGCGCAGGACGTAGGATAGTGACAATGTTATTCCCATATGTTCGATTTTTTCATGAAACGGACAAGGACGGATGAAGGCCACCTTTAGGAGTTGTTAGCGTAATCCTTATATTATTTCAGTTCAACTAGGCTTCTATAAAATTAAAAACTCTTCTAAAAATTAGCCTATGGTCTACAGCGAATAGCAGTTTTCTATTTTCTGTCATTGGAAGATCTGGAGTCAAATGTTAAAGCATTACCCAGGCCTACATAAATTTAGGTTAAACGGACACCCTACATTGGTCCACTCCTACTTGCCTAATACAGTACGGTGGACCTATAAGAGGTTGTAAATAGTCTGTCAGGAGTAGTGACTCGAGGTTCCAAAAACAAAAATCAAATTGGTATACGCTGCTCAAGTATAAGTCTTAATTTATTATGAGAAGGTGGAGGAAATTAATCTCGTAATTGTAATTTTGTCAGCTAAGTGATAAGTTATAGCTAGGTTATCGGGGAGTTATCATTATCACGAGTCGATCAGTGGGGATAAAATTGATATTACGTGTGTAAGGCACGCGATGATTTGACTGTAAAATCGTGTAGAATATTCACATCAAACTAAGTGCACTTTGTGAAAATTATTTGAACTTGTCCTCCCCCCACTTGAGGAGCCCAATGGATTTTACCCCAATTTGAAGTAAATCTGGGATCAGTCCTGGATGACACAAAAAACCATTTTTTCAAATAGCCACTTCAATGACAGCTACGGATTATTTCTCGGGTTTTTCTTTTCAATTCTCATGCAGACGAACAATTTTATTAGACAGTATTTTCACGTTGTCAACTTTTGTTCATATTTAGCAGCAACTTGCACAACTCACCAAGGTGATCGACCCATGATAACTCTCAGGACTTTCAAGTTGCTGACCGTGATTGTGATGCCTTCAGGCATTCCATTCTCATAATTATTCCATTGAAACAATGCAAACTGGTGGTCATGTGGAAAAATGGATCCCATTAATAAATGCTGCCAATTATTGGTGTATTTTGAATGGTGTTCAGCTAAAAGAACATGAATCTTTCCTGTTACTCATTAAGGTGATCGACTCGCATCACTCCATATAAGCTATAATTATTTCCGGTAATTTCTTATGACTTACCGACCGCTTCCCCAAAGTCTCCTCTCTGTGTTTACTTCCTTATTAAGCCTGCAAATTAATTGAGTCATAACGTTATAACGTAAACTTACCAGTTTAGCTATTCCGAGGCCGCCTTCTCTCTTTTTCACGGAATCCTTGGCCTTTCACAAGAAGACGAGGCATCTCGAACATGTGACGGCGTTTCCTACTCTTGTCTTTATTGGAACGGAGGCTCAAAGTTGATGTTGCTCCGTTTATTCACCTAAATCCCTTCCTCCAATTAGTCTAGATTAATGGGATTCAACTCCCAGGAACGTTTCAAAAAAACTCAATACCACTTCAACACACAGGTAGGTCTATTAATACCTGGTGGAAATTTCCTGATCTTGTCGGGGTCTCGGCCAGAATGGCAGTCGCTTCCTCTATGGACTACTGATTCGAGTTAAGTGTCGCCGCCGGCGCATGCGAATACAGTGTACTCGAACGACGACCTGACGACAGTTGTTAAAGTGCGTACACTGGTGTTCTATCTAACGCCAGTCCCGGAAAACAATTCGCGCGTCGGCCTAGTTGCGTCAGAGTATTACTTTCCGAACACAGGTTAGTTGACGCGTGCTTGTAAACAATGGCATTGCGGTCATAAGTGGTATCAAGGAAGTTCATCCCAAGGTAAAATCGACCGCGTTCCTCATAGACCTGAGCTAATAATTCGAGAAATATGTTTGGCATGGCCCGGCGATCGAAGGCCTAGTCATGGATTCGGCTTTACGTCGCGCGTGTACGCACTGTGGCCTAACTTTATTTGTTTGCACACTGAAGGGCTAGCCTAGACTTTTATGTCGGATTCTCCTTTTTTGCAACTGCGCGTGTTTGCAAAATTATGTGCACAGTTCAAAATATTGATGAAACATTTCAGCTGTTATGTGAAACTGGAAGAACTGATACATAAAGTGTGTGAAAATTTTGAAAACGGTAAGTTCCCATTAAGTTTGTACAGAGAATTTACACCACTGACGTCTGCGGCCGGCCTCTTTCTGCGTGAAATTTGGCTTTATGACGTAACCGTACGCGTATCTCGTACCATGAATTTTTCCGAAAATTCATGATTCGCCGTTACGTCAGGGCGTGTACGCGCAGTGACCTAATGTTATTCGTTACGCACCTGACGGGCTTTCCTAGCTCTTGAAGTCGACTACTTCCCGTTTTCTAGTGTGCGTGTGGCAAATTTTTTGCCACAGGTACCAAATATCGATGAAATTGTGTCATTCACCTCTCGTGCGACTTGGAGGAAATGGTAATGAACCTAATCTGAAAAGTCGATACGCGATGTCAAGAAAAACTTTCCCCCTTATTGACTTTGTACAGGTTTCAGCTCTCGTTTCACCTACTGACGTCAGTAAATGACGGTATTTCGCTAATTGAGACGTGGGGCATTTTGCGCGTATCTCGGGTCAGTGAATACTCGAACGGAAAAATTTACATGCAAACTTACGGGCAGTTTGTTATTCGCGTGCGAGTCTTGTGCGGATTACTGATTATTGATGTTGCCTTCGGAACGTGATCGGGAACAATGTTGCGCGATCCATATAATGGGCGCAATTCACATAAAACAGCGTTTTCTCAGTTCGTAGCGTGGCTGCCGGGCCTCAGCTCATCTTCTAACAATGATAATAATAATAATAATAATAATGCTGACTAATAATAATTAATAATAATAATAATAATAATAGCCTAGCTCGTCTCCCAAAACTGAGTTGAGATGTCAGGTGTTGCAAGTTAGTGATCTGTTTATATTGTCTTAAATTATTAACATACGCCCGTGCTGCGCATTCGAACTACGATTTCACCAGCCTGAAGTGGGAACATGATGTTGGGGGGGGGGGGACATTTGACCTGGAAAAAGAACAATCATTATCGTATAACCTCTTTTTATAGGGGGAATACTACTGACTCATAAAAAAAAAAAAAATCCGATATAGGCTATAGGCCTAACCCTCACACTATTTAATGATGCAACACCCAAGTCAACATTCTTGAGGGCCGGGCAATGTAGCCGGAAAGAGGGTCAGTGCAACCCAAGCCCCGACTGCTGTACCGACGCCCTCTAAACCGAAGTCAGCATGGAACGTGTTGCTAATCTGTGACAGCGCCCTCACTTAAGGTATGTTGAGTGACATGGTTCATTCGGGCGACATGGTTCGCATTTTCGCTCAGAATTTAGAGATGTTCCGTTTGAACAGCCCCCTTTAATCGAGCTCTATCACTTATTAAGCTCCTATTTCTTTCACCTCGTGCTGTCATAATTTACGCCTAAATGTGTTTTCTTCTGCCAGAGCCAATCAATTCGTATTTCCGAATTAATCATGTTGTTTCTTTTCTGTGCTTCCGTAATAGATCGTCCTCTGTTTTCCCGCGTTTTCTGAAACAGGGTAACACTCACGAAAGATGTTGCAGAAATTGCACTATGATATACTCATCTCTGTACTGATGGAGGCCGCTAACGGTGATTTTCGGGGGTCTATGGTCGAGAGAAATTCGCGAAAAGAGAGTAAACAAACGAATATGGGTTTCCACGAGTTTCAGCACAATTAGCCCTCCTCACTGTCGATTGTGTTCTCTGGCGGAAATTTGAACAGGGCACACAATACTTGGTCTTATGTCCTCCGATCCATTAATATAATAGCTCCTGGTGCAAACCCAATGGTTTCAAAACGGCGAAGTAATGTAGGCCGAATCCATTGACGGCCTATACACACTAAGATCACATATTGTTAAATTACAACAGTACTAGCTACGATAAGTATATAACTTAGCTGCCAGAGTTGGTTGTCATTCCTTGCCCGAACTTCTTAATCTCCGAATTCAATGGGACAGTTACCTTACCACCCTTCTCCCTGCTCGTACCACCCCGCCCACCCCCCCCCACGCCCCTAAACAAGTTACGGATATTTCCCCTCAGATTATTAAAGTTTTACTTACTTTACTTACTCACACACAATTTTTTATGTTTGAGCGTTCCCTTAGATTCCAATATGTGCTATTTATGGTCCCATGTTCTCACTCTTGGTATTGTTAATTGTGCGAAATGAAGAAAAATTAATGGATGCCAGTTACCCAAAGAAGAAGGTTTCACCGTTTCACAATCATCAAATTAGCCTACACTTTGATATACTTGTACTCCTGTTTCATTTTGCCACATTGAATTTGGCATTAGGATGTGGAATACACTCACAAGCGCATATAGGCTATTGAAGCCGTTAATCTGGGCCCTCTTCCCCCGAGGTTGGCTACAATTGAAAATCAGCTGACGGACTGTTGTCGACATGAATGCCTTCACACAACTTGAAATTAGTTACTGACGTGTATTTCACTTTTTATCCAAGGACTTTTCGGGATGACTATGTTTGAGTAATAAAGCGCCAACTAACAACCATTAAAAAATCTCTCCTCCTTATATTTTGTTTTCTTTTCCTTTTCTCCCCTCTCTGTTTGCCCATGGGACGCAAAATTACTCAAAAAAACCGATGAAAAAATTATTATCGCCGCTACGCCCCTGATTGAGCTGGACGTTGGACTACCTGCAGGTCCCGCCACATACCTTTAATCCGAGGCTGGCTTAGGTTCAAATAAGCATTTTCATTTGAAATGAATCATATAATTTAGGAACGCCGCTTGTCTAGCAATTAAGAGAATTTATAAGAATGTAATAATATCGACTCGGGATTGCGCAACAATCACTATGTTATACCGTATTAATACACGGTAAATTGCAGCGAATGTATCATAGAATAGTAAATGGACATGGACCATTGAAATTGGTCACAGGAATATACTTATTTATTAAGTTATACATTAATGTGCAAATGTGACTCATACAGTAAAATGTATGGTCACAGTCCTATTAGGCCTAATATTATAATATTATCATGATCAATTCAATTCGAATTTTGGACCTAACCGCGATTTCCTTCCCATCCCTGTTTCGTTCAGTTTAGCTAGGACAACGGTCAGGAAGGACAACCATCCGGTCATGAAACGCCCTGAAGCCACACGTCACAAAATGAAAAATGAGTCAATTAACCCAATGTCTATTTAAGTTCTTGAAAAGTGAATCAGATCGTTCGTTAAACGCATTCAACTCATAGACAAAACAACAATCCCCAGAAAGGCTATTCCACTCTTTTCACTGCTACCCTGGGAAGAATATTGTAAGTTGTAACGTTGAAAACTCGAAGGAAATATTGTAGGTGGACGGGTAGGCCTCGAGACCTCGAATGGATATTCTTACTATTTTTGCTTATTAACTAATTTCTCTACTTCCCGTGAGTCAGTTTTGACAAGTAATTTAATTACTTGAGGAATATGTGGTTTATTCGTAGGACCTTGTTTTCTGACGGTTACTTACTATCTAGCTATCATCACCAGACGAAGTCACTCTTGGTTGCGTTTTCAGCCTGCCCTTTGCGAACTTTGTGAGTTCAATCCATACACCCAGAGCAGTAGCCTAATGACTGATTTTCTTAAACCGACATCACTTTCTCGCGCACATGTGTGTATAGTCGACGAGTCGCTGCAGTGGTAGGGCTAGCTATCTATAACGTGACAATGATCGGCGGTTTCGGCGTGTCGCGCATGGCGTTGTGGCTGTTACATATTCAACTCTCGCAGGTTACTCATAGCTTAAAGTGCAATGACACCCTCAAAACTTAAATTTCTATGCAGTTCTCGATATTATTCAGGACAATCCCCCCCTGGTTTCCAACTTTAAAATGTTTTTCGGCTCAAAATCTGACTGGGGGCACACCCCCCCCTCATCCCCCCCCCCCCCATGCCCCGTTGGATATATAAAGAACAACCCCTTCTTATAATCAACCACTTCGATAGCTTGAAACTTGATTGGGAGAAACATGTTTGTAGTGACCAATTGTCGGCGAATATATGGACCCTAAAACATTACATTCTTGAAAACAGAAACACAAGTACCACCCAAAAGCGCATACCGCGGAGGTTTACCCTGTCGAGTACAGGCCAAACGAGGAAAGGAAAAACTACTAACATCGTTAAACATAACAGACGAAACAAATCGCCACCGGTGGTAAAACCGGCTTTGCACTATTTTTTTTTCGTGTCTTATGTTGTTTATTCATGCTTCTCACATTCATACGAACACATGATCAGGCATGTTTGACGTCCCTAAACAGAGCATAGAAAACAGGGTATCAAATTATCGTTGCGATGGTAAATGAGAGAAAAATGGCTAGGGTAATAGTTCGATAATTATTTAGGTATAGGACAATATAAACTCGACGTTTGCTGCCTTATTTTTGTAGTCAACACGCCCCCGTTCCCCTCAGTGTTGACTAAAATTACCAGTATTTACTGATTAAAACGATTCTTCGATGGCGACCCTCATATTACGTGTTTGTTTCCTCGGGAGAAGAAGTCCAGTGCTGTGGGGCTCAAGGACCCCAGACCGCGACCGATGACCGGATAAACGACATCTGTCATATATGGGACATCATTTTTATTGTTTATAGGCTATGTGCAAGTTAAATAATATGAGACCATAAATGCCATTTGTGAGGCTGTTGTAAATTAGTTTTTTTTCTCTTGAAACATTTGTTGAAACGAGTATTGAAACGGTTATCAGTGAAAGTTCAGTCGTTAAGCTCACCTCACACAGCACGGAATTGGTGACAGTAAGCTCGCGGTTGACGCTTAGGTCTCCACATGGGACCGCAAGATGTGCGGCGATGACTTCAAGATCGTAGACAACGCAAAGGTCAATCAGGCCAGGAACTTGCGAACTTAGAAGGCAAGTGTTTGAACTACTTGAACAAATAGGAATTCGCGCAAGGCCGCGTAGTTGTGTGGGAGCAAATGTATTATTAGATATACGCGTGCGATCACGCTGCGAATTCTTGCGGTCGACAGTGCAATCAAGTGGTCGTGAGTTTCTGCAAGCGGTGACCGTGAGCAATGATCACCACCTTTTTGCAATTGGGAGGTCTGAGGTTCAGTCTTGGGGTCTCGTGGACCACTTGGAACAAGTTCAGCATGTAGGAAAATCAGTATGGAAAATGGCCAACACCGAACCACTTCAATAGGAACCGTTGCAATCGTTAGTTGAAACCCGAAGGGTAGTGCGGCATTGAGAGCTATATATTCCACAACTCTCAGGCCCTCTTCAATTTGGGGGAGGGGCTCGAAACATTGGCCGCATATGCCGAGTGGTTGCTCGATCGCATTGGCGTTCATTAGACTGACGTGAAACAGGCTGGAATTAGATAGTTTTTGCCTCTTGAATAAAAAGAAAACATCCGTCACTCGGGAGGAAAATCGGTGCAATCTTTTCGCTTTGTCATTCATTTTGGCTGACCCATTTCCGTCCGAATTACCTGTTTTCCCAGCGCTCCCCGCCCATGTTATATTTATAGTCTCAACCAGACGTTCCTCTCCTTTCTCACGGACTTTCATGCCTCCATTTACCCTTGGGACACCGGCTAGTACTAGCCCATCAATAGCATTTCCGATAACTTATTTTAACGATTTGGTGTGTTGATCACAATTCAGTGCATAACGCGACTCAGAAGCGATAGACCGATCTCGGATCGCAGGATAACATCATCGTCACTTCCGATTACCACAGATGGTCGCGAGCCAGTAGACTTAGTTTAATGACTAAGATGATCGATCTTTTGCGATTCCGATCCGCAAGGTCCAAGCGGGTCATTGGCAGATTTCTACCCCACATTTTTAACGAAATGTTCAGGACTGGACCTTGTCCGATGGGGACCTGACTAACCCGTCATATGCGTGATAGGTTTGCTATGAGGGCGACTTACTAAATGAAGACCGAACTTGTCACAAAACCAGTCGTAGTCCAAATGCAATACCCTTTTTAGAAAGAATAGTCAAAAACCCAGCAGAGGCGTTAGAATGCAATAAAAAGTGACACGATATCGCGTAGCTGTACATGCAGCTCAGACATCGCAGTCTATACATACCACCCAGTAATTTCGACAATTTCAGACGACAATTTCAGATGGCCTCCTAAAAACGCTGGCGAACCTTACGCACTGACTGAGATATCAACGTGATATTGTGCTATGAGTTTTTTCTGATGATATACTTACCAATCAAAGGAATCTACCTAATTAGGTGCAGCTTCGGTACTTGCCATCTATGTGTCAGCTAGCGAAATCGTTCACCAAGTAGATGGAAATGAATAGCAAGGCTCTTGTGAAGTGTGGGGGAGGGGGAGTGGGGGGTGGGGCGAGGATAAGGACACGCGACGGGCAAATGCACATGCCTACCCTCGTCACTCCTGCTCAATGACTCGTTTGAGCGCCCCGCGGTGAGGCTCAGGTTACCATTTCTAAGTATTCGGTATGATCCAGGTTCCACCGACCTCCTGTGCCAACCACCCGGAAGTTGGACGGTTCGTTTTATGTAGCTATCTCTTAGAGATTCACCAAGCCACCCTCTGCTCTAACGAGCTATACATGGATCATTTATATTTGTACAACAAGGAACTAGCATTTGATGGCTTCCTCGGAATTTCGTGATTTCGTCGACAGGTATACGTACCAAAGAGTACCTTTTCTGGTTCGGGAAGTGCTTATGCGTTACCAACCTGTCAACTGTCTTGAATTAAGTTGGAGATGGTAATTGTGGGGACAGGAAGAATTCAGTGAAATACGCATGTGCCTAAAAAAACCACAAAACAACCGAAGAGCCACTGTTGCATATTTTTTACCTCAAAATATTACCTATGGCCGTGTGAATTAATCACTGCTCGAAAGGGACTTCGGGCTTTTACCCTAGAAGAACTGACCTGACTCCCAAAATAAGGATCATGGTGGAACTCTCTCGTTATGGTCTGAGATACTGCCTCGAAATGTTTCTGGTTGAGCCGAGTTCGTGGGGACGGTTCTGTGGCAGCACCCCCTGTTTGGAACAAATTCCGCGCTGAAACTTCGGTATGCTCTTCACTGGGACACATTTAAATTACGAGTGAAGACATAACTTATGAGAATTGCCTTTGATCAGTTTAACTCGGTCAGTTTTTTTTTTTTTTGTACGTATGGTTATACGCATTTTTCTTGTGAGTATGTGTGCGCCATAAGGCGCTTCTTACGATTTGTGCGCATGATAAGTATTCTTCTTATTATGAGCCGTTCGGAGTTTACAACAGGTTTTAAAACATGATATTGTGTCAAAGGTCATGAGGGAACATGGCAGTTCGACGTGGAGCGTACAGTGTGCCGAACAGTCGTCCGAACGCCCCATCCCCTGCCGAAAATGCGAATCCTGCATGCCAGCACCAATCTTTCACAGATTTTCCCCCATAACATGGGATGAATTGGTTTCGTTTTCAAATCAGTGATGACAGTTGAAAATAAGCCGTAACGACATTGCTATTGCCCCTTAACTGTTTCATTGGTGACATGTGCACCTACAACAACCACGAACTGACTCATTGACAGCCGTCTGTCCCCCTTTGATACCTGCTATCCCAGAATATATCCTTCATCCCACCGCTTTAACAAGTATATACCTAAAACAGTTTGGAAGAACCAATACAATCTGGTGATAGGGTGGGGCAATGTTGCGCGTGCCTACCAAAGTTAGCCAACTTTCAATGTAGTGGCAACTGACTCGACAACATATATGGTACCTCACAAAGTTACGATTTGTTATTTATAGAGCTGAATTGTCGTCTCGTCTCGTGCGATCAACCGTCGCCTTCGTCACATGACGTCACGTGGTTGTGGTGTAGAAAGTCTGTCATTGTAAAAATGAATGGAATACTATTGCGTAAATCTACAAAGTCAAAATGAATTGAATACCAGTCCCACAGGAATACAAAATTGTGAGACAGTTGCCTCTTTAATTGACGGATTTAAAAAGAAGGAATGTTTTCCTGTTAAAGGAAATAAAACGGGGCACACTAATGTGCCATTTTTTAAAACCCCCGTTTCCACCTCTTCCTTATTTTCGTAGCCTACCTGTTTTTGGAAATTTGATTCAAGAGGTAGGGAAATTTGCTACAAGTTTTTCCTACAGTCGACATTCAGATGCGATGCTTTTATTTATTGTCATTACAGCGAACAAAACAATTACAATTACACAAAGCGGCTTTTTTTGTCATGTTTTTTCTTCACACCGCGGGCCCGAGCCCCTTTGGTATATATGTTATTTTAGCTGTGAACTGTTATGTAATATAGACAAGGGTAATGTGTTCTGAGGAAGGATACAGACAGGTTAGCCTATCCGATAGGCCGCTCGCACCCATTCAGTTATCGGGAGCGCATCAAAATCCTACATACATTAATTAACTCCATGGAAATATCTAGAGAGAGGGGTCAACATATAAAAATGTAAAAGCAGCTAGCTTGAAGTAGCTATTTAGTGAGGTTCCTCTACAGAGAATATTTGGCGTCATTTTGTTTCCAACAATTTTGTTATATCAGATTGATAGGTGTATATGTATCCTCCACTGTCTGCTCTCTTGGGAGGTCATCGGTAGAGCCCTGAGTCATGCAGATCTGCAGATTGGCTCAATTCTGGAATTTCGCCTCAAGTGGTAGTCTGTGTATGAAGCCGCATACCACGGCAAAAAACAACGTCATGCTGGATGCCTCAGCTGTGTCCAACAATGTATGGATAAAAAACACACGCAGCCCATTGACGGTCATCAAAAAATATAAGAATCGGAACAGATTCGTGAATCACGTTTTCTCAACAACGTCTGCAGTACATACTGGGACCAATTAAGAGTACTGACTCCTGTTTGCATTAGCGGGATTTTCTACGGAAGTCGTTCATAGTGAGACTGCGTTAACCACACACGTTAGTAAGGGAGTGTAGGCCTAGATTGCCCTGCATCCTAACTGGCGGAAAAGCCGTCGTCTGCATCCCTAAACAGGTTGCTTTGTGGTACCGGCCACATCTAAAATGTCTAAAAAAATCTGATAAAAACATGAGGTTGTCTGTTTAATCAATTATATGCGGTTTTCAGAAAGTCGTCGACCCTTGTAAGGTTGTCGTGAAATAGCCTGTTACGGTATACAGCAAACTGCAACCAGATACGGGAGGGAGGTGTTCCTGTTAGCCTACATGCCCGCAGCATGTCGCGCCACCAAATCGTTTTAGGGGTCGGGGCGAATGTAATAACTGCGTACAGCTGAACAGGTATCTATTTAGTTACTTATAAAGTCTATAGAGCTATACGAATTTCCGCAACAAAGCGCATTGCAAATCTACATCGATCTTGGGAATCAGGCACGCTCCCATGGAGGAAGTCATGGTTTGCGCTAAGTGTCCGGGTGGAACGGGAGAAAGAAGAAAGAAAGAAACACCCGCAAGAGTAGTGAAAAACATTATGGAGCTGTCGTACAGGGGGTAACCAGCTCTGGGTATAGAGATGTCCTGACTTTTCATCTTTACATAATAATATTGTGTAATATCGACGAAAAATAAAGTTTTTCATTCATACTTGCTGTAAATACCTCCCCTCTGATTGACTGAATCAGGTGAAACACTGGCAGTAACCGGAGTTAAGCACGTAGATCAGCACGGGCGATAACTGGTGGATGAATTTGGATTTGGTTTGTAAATTGTCACACGCAGATGTTTACAACCTCAAAAATGGAACGCGCTACTATACTATACTATACTCACGATTTGGCTAAGGTTGAAGAGCCATTGTCGGTATATATGTCTCGAATTAGCAAGCAGATAAACAATGCCACGCGAGTAGCATTTGAACGTTTCGAATAGAAACCAGAGAGTACAATATGACTGCTAGAGCGCGCACTTGCCTTAGACGCGCATGATCGCATGGAGGCCTAAGCTATGTACAAATTGCATTGCGCCATTACCGGTCCGGGCAAAATTGACATTTGTCCGGAGCTGGTTAAGTTGCGTCTGCGTGAGAAGGCGTTGTACAACGCGCTATAGCATAGGTATAATTAACCATAGAGTATAATATAACTGCTCGAGTGCGTACCGTATTTTAGACGCGAATGAATCGCATGGAGGCCTAAGCTATGTACAAATTTGCATTAGCGCCATTACCAGTCCGGGCAAAATTGACATCTGCCCGGAGCTGGTTGTGTCTGCGTGAGAACGCGTTGTTCAACGCGCTTATCATGTACAAAAAGTTCTTAATTTGCTCTATGGTAAAAAACCCTATGTTGGCCCGACGCAGAACACTACTTTAGGACGCGTCGCACAATCTCCCCATGAAATCACAATTTCCGTAGCTACGATAGGAGACGCGCGTCTTTTACTACAGAAGCGCGTTCAAAGATTGCTCGGAGCGCGTGTCCTGATGATGCGCGAAGAATTCTGTACCAAAAACGGCGCAATTGATGATGGTTTCAACCGCGCGAGTAGGCTGACCAGGTAATACGGTTGAAATATTGTTGTGTGTGGTGTAGGCACTTTCTTGACGCGCGCGTGCCGTAACAGTCCGCCCTCTATTCTTTAATAATTATGCTCTAATGGTCAAAACTCCCTATGCCCGACGCAGAACTACTTTTTAGGACGCGCGCGCACCATTCTCGCTCTCCTTCCCCATGAAATTCACAATTTTCCCCGTAGCCCTCACGATATGAGACGCGCGTCTTTTAAACAGAAACGCGTTCAAAGATTGCTCGAGCGCGTGTTTCCTGAGGTATGCTGAATAATTCGTACAAACCGGGCAATTGATGATGGTTTCATAACGCGCGCGTATGCTGAACCATGTAACTACGAAGTTTAAATTATGTTTTTGTTGTGTGGTGTAGCTCTTTCTCTTGACTCGCGCGTGCCGAACAGTCCGCCCTCTATTTCTTAATTATGCGCTATGGCTCTGCCCGTCTCATTTCAAGTCCGTATGCTTGGCCCGACGCAGAACACTATTTTTTAGGACGCGCCACGCACCAACTCCGATGAAATCATAATCCGGAATCGCCGTAGCCTACAACATGAATACTAGGGGCCCGGCAATCCAACGCTAACGGACCTATGCTGGGGCTGACGCAGTGTGTTAAAAGGCAAGTACGCGCAAGTTTTTCCATGTAGTCAGACGCGTACCTTGAAATGTCCCGAAAGAGTACCACAGACCGTAGTTGATAAAACAATTACGCACGAAAGTAATCCGCGTGTCAGTCCGTGCAGGGGAAATTCTGCCTCAATTTGTCCGCGAGGAGATCATACGTAGATGGTCAGAAACTTTAACGCACTCGAGGGTGATCGCGTGTCAGTCCGGAGTGGAGGACATTTTCAAATTGCTCACAATATATTGTGCGCGGTGCCTCTCCGTTAAATAATAGCTCCCATGGGATACACGCGTCTGTTACTATAGAAGCGCGTTCAAAGATTGCCCGGAGCTGACCCTTTGCGCGTGTTCCTGATGATGCGGAATCATAGAGCATAAGAACCAAAGTTGCGAACTGTCGTAGTTACCTATGCAGCATCTCGCGCGCGTATGGAACCATTAACAATGCTTGTTTTGTGAATATAACGTGCATTATCGTCACACAATAGAGCGAGAATAACACAAGCGATGTACGGTGTTTTCACGCCATAGAGTATCAATCTTGTTAATTGATGCTCTATTGTGTTCCACGCGCAATGTAATGCACGGCTATGGTTGGCCTTGGTGTGCATAAAACGCATAAAGGCACGGTTGACGATATGTTACGCGTTAGACAACTCGCAAGAGTCATAGAATAACTGTCAAATAAAACATATAGTACGTTTAGCTGACTGTACAAGTCAACGTGCCGTTCTTAAACTGGTTTTTGTATTGGTAGTATCTCTGCCCGTGACTAATGTAACGCGTAAAGGTCTTCGTTACGCGTAAAAGGATTCCGTTTTACGCGTAATAGATTCGTTACGCGTGAAGATTCGTTTGGCAAGTTGTGTTTTTTTCTCACAATCACAACAATGAATATCAATCCGCAGCATGCATGCAGAACTATATTATGGACACACTATAACATGCATACGGCTGTTGTTATTTATTGTTATGTTGGTCCCTTGGCGGGCATCACCGAGGCGGCTAACTACCGGGCCTAGGTGAATTTGGATTCCGTTTTCCGAGCCTTTTTCAACAGATTACGCGTGGTTGAGATGTTTAACGCGTAAACACTTTTTTTACACGTAAAAGAAGCTTTTTGACGCGTAACTAAAACCTTGATTGGTGTATTTAGGGCGGAGTCACCCTGGCCTTAGTTAATAATACAACAGTTTTTGAGACCACACGTTGACATGCACGTAGGCATGAAGCATACGATGTGTCATCAAGCGTATTTCTCTACTCATGGACATGTTTACGCGTAATATAATCGTCGACGCGTAAGCCTTCATACGTAACGCGTAAGCCTTTATTGCGTTATGACCACACGGCCAACCATACACGTCGCTCACTGAGGGCGCGTGTGGGTTGAACCAGTTAATCTTCGCGTATTTCATAACTATCAGCCACGCGCCTTGTGCGCGCTTATTTTTCCAGATGGATTGAGAGACGCGCGTATCGTTGTTGTTAATTTATTGGCGCATGTACAGACTCTTTGCAATGTCACCGGGGGTTCCCTATTTTATCGTAAAGTGGCAAAACGATGGCGTTTGATTCATGATTAAACTAAATTTCGCGATAATGTAATGATAATGCACTCCTCGGGGGTTAATTCTAAAGCTGGATGCATTCGGGCTGCGCCCTCGTGCATCGCTTGAATTAACCCCCTGTCGTTATTATCCATGGTAAAACACGCTCGACCGTTGATTAACCCTAAATAATATACGGATAATACAGATGAATAATAGAGCATTGCATGCTTTACCACTTTATATAGAGACGCTGTGCCATAAGAGAAAGAAGCAGGACAGCAATCGCAGAGTGCAAGAGTGCGGAGATTAAACTATGAAGCGGTCCAATAGATATCAGAGAGTATGAAGCAAAAATGCCTAGGCGACGCGTACCATTAATTCGCGCCTAGCGTGAACATCTTGGCTAAATCCCTAGATAGCAGAAATGACACTTATGCTTTCTCGGACTGTTGGGTTTCAAATGTTATGTACAAAAATAAAATATAAAAATTCTCTAGCAAAGCGTTTTTTTCCAGAGCTCAGCTCATTGGGCTGGAAGGGCCGTCGATGCATTATCCAGAGGTTGGTCCAGTGTGGCCTATATCACAACGTCACGTCCACACTGACGCGCAGTGCTAACTATTATTTGCGTGTAGCGCGATTTTTGGAGTTCTTGCAAACGGCTTCATTTTCTTATAGAAAACGTAGTTCTCCGGAATCCCTCACCGCCGCCATGGCCTGTTTCGCCAAAACTCATGCAATTGGCCATATTTTTACTTGGGCATTTTGGTTGTCTCATTTTGCCAGAATTGTTCATGTGTTTTGCTCATATCAGAAGGGTGAGAGCTCCCCCCGCATTGTACGTCCAAGAAAATGGAAGAGGGAATATAAACGTGAGAATGTATGTGACGGGGTTAGAGTAAGGTGGACCATGACAGGTAACCACACGATCCAGGTGTTTAAAGTTTGTCTTTTCATCCAATTCAATTCTTATCCATTATTCATTATTTCATAATACTAACACCACCGAATACTCCAACTTCTCGTCCCTCCCTTCTTGGCGTGGGAGATTTGTTTTCTCATAGGCTGTGGTAGGCGGCTGATACCTAAAGTCGGTTGTACATGTGAGCAGTAGTACTGTAGAGTATCAAAATCGCGAATTGACACCCTAGGACAATGTCCTATTTTGTTGTGTTTTTATATTTTCAACCTATTTATAGTTTCGAAGACAGCTGGTACTCGCGGTAGAAGCCCTACGATGGAGTAATTTGAAGTCTTGTTTCCAAAATATCGTGCCATTCTAAAGAGAATCAGGCTAGTAAAAAAGCGAAGCTTGGTTTTAACCAAGTCAGTGATTTTTGTATCCTAATACAATGAGAGTCAGATTATAAGTCCTAAACGAAGTTTCATCGAAACTTTCGTTGCCTTTGACGTTCGAAAAAACGGAGCTCAGGTCACATTAAATGGGAAAAGGGGTTCATCATCTTTCCTATGATCAGGTAGATGCCATGTGCTCCAGAATAATTTATCAGTATGTACAATTCGGCATTGGACATAAGTGTGATATTTTATACATGCGCTGGTAGTGTACCCGCTACCTCTAAAAAGAGGCCTATTCATGGTGCTACCCACCCCCAGCAGGGTAGAACAAACAAAACAAAACCACGTTTGGAGTTTCGGGTGAAAGATACTCTTCTTCCACTTCACATGTGCTAGAAGAGAAAACTACGCCAAGCTCTCCGTGTCTGTGTCCGCTAAAATGAGGCATCTGGATACTCAACAGCCCGATGCATACAGCAGCTGCAAGTCGATCTTCGTTGTCTGGCGATCATCCAAACACCAGTTTAGATGTGTTTCCAATCGATCAAGCTCTCGAGCAAGCAGTAAACTGGAAGTTGTAGAATCGGGGAGGTCCATGGCTTCACTCCACTCAAATGAGCTCTGCTGCGATGGCCTTCCAATAAATATGCCACTGAATCATATTCAGAAGAAAGAGACACCGCAGATGTGGAGAAGATGCGTTGGTTAAACCAGAACCGAAAATCTATTCGACATGAAAGCGTTGTCAAGTTCCTCGATTAACTTTTGTACCTGGGCTAGTTGCGGAAAGAAGAGAAGTGGCTGAATTCAAAAATCTCCAAGGGGACGGCGGAGCCTGCATGTTGGAATTTGCGGAGAAATGTTTGGCGCCCACAAAGGCTGTCCAGTATTTAGGATCCGCAACTAAGACCAAGGGTTCGAAACTTCGCAGACATGAGATAAAAAACCTACCTTCAGACAAGCAGTAAAGGTGGTGTGTGCAGTAGAGACATTGACCCAAGGAAAGGTAATGTGGAATATGAGCTAGTTTTTGTACCTCTTCATTTTTTTTTTATGATGGGATACGTTCTTGTTTGGTGGAATAGTACAGGTCGAAATTGGTAAGGAAACTTAAGTTATGCTGTCCCGTTGCTCTCACAAATCACTGGCTACATTGATGACGGAATGGCTTTGTTGTAGACGTTGAATAAATCATTTTCAACACTTTCGATGATCTGTCACAGCGAAGGGGGTTTCAGAATTGCTTGAGATGGAAGATTCAGTAGTTGACATTGTGCTGTGTGTACGAACAAGTACGACAGAGGGGCGACGCAGACGCGGTGGCAGGAAGTACCCTCGAGAAATCACATCACTGTTCAATAGTTCGTGAAGTGTCATACTACCTTATCTCCAAGAGGGTATCAGCACAACAAAGGAGCCCTTACTTTTTGCGTGTGAGCCGATCGGTGGCATTGTACTCCGACTTTCTAAAACGGAACAAAACCCCAAATACCAATATGGGGCGGGGTATTGATATTATGTCTCCACAAGAATATTGAGGCGGTTACCCCGCCCCCCTTCCCCCAACCTTGATCACTGTCTGTGAGGGACGGATGAGAGAAACTTGTAATGTTGTATAAATGGATTGTACGATCATTTTCCTAAAAAACCCTAGAATGCAGATGTAGGGCTTTAGTGTGTAGTCGTTGAACAACAGGAAATTCAATCATATCGATTCTCCGTCATACCGGGTTCTTACTCCTTTCACCCATATAGGCAGTGTTGTTTCAACGACCAGCGAATGAGGATATCAAAAATATCAGCGGTCTCAAATAGGGAGGGTAAACAATAAATCCCAAAATGGCTGAAACTGGGTCGATCTGTACAGCGTGGGAGTGGGAATGATCGGAACATTCATATAGCAGTAAGGGTCAGTACCGGGTCCTGGAAGGAACGTCGCGTGGTGGGTTACACAGAGTCTGGCAAGTTACGTGCCTTTCTTATGCGATTTATGGCCCTATTCACTACCTTACTACGGATGCAATCGATATTATAGACATTAACAAGGGCGTGGGTGTGATACGTCTCCCCGCCCACAGAGATATTTGACAACGAATTGAGATGGGGTGTACCCCTCGACAGGCATGTCGTTAGTGGTCGAGTGGGGGGGGGGGGGTTTTCCAGTCATTTCCAGCTCCATGGTCGCAGATCTGCTTTTCCCTTCTGGTCAATGACACTCTACAGTACGGGTACTTCCGATAGTTTCTCGATTTAGCATCAGCATATTAATGAGAACACCACGGTTTAGGTTTCAGACGATATTCTATTCAAATGCAAATCGTGGGGAAAAAAATACAATCTTTGGGTATATTATGTTATGACTGGTAAATGTTATCCAAGGAACGTGTCAGCTCTGGTAATCCATGTGAAAACCACGCACGTCATCAGTCCGAACGAAATGGCCAAACCGATTTTAATAGCCCCATCAGTTAACCGATGAGAGTACCCACCCTCTCCCCCCACACACACACACACGCACGCTCAAATGTGTCACCCTCCCAAGAGAGGATCATACAGTGGTATCGCCTTGCTCTGGCAAGGTAATAGTCAGAAGTCGGAACGGGTTCTGAGAAAAGCTGGGAACTTTACGCAGGAATGACGGCTTATTGATCCGGCATGGGACACCGGAAAAATACAGAACCCAGTAATAGATGTTAAATAGTCCATTAGGAAGTATTCTGTGTGACATAGTTCATCGATTAATCGACTGGAGATAAAGAAAGGTCACGAAAGGGGAATGACACGACAGATCATTGTAATTGTTTGAGCAGGTTGATCTGCCAAATTCATTCATAGAACTAGAAAAGAAAATTGGGCGGGTAAACGCCCAGGAGTATATATCCCCTAATATCTTATTTCAAGAAATTTGGTGAACAGCAACTGGACAAGCTTTTAATTGTTTTATGAATTTGATCTGATGATTGTCAATTCTGACAGGGTATTAAACAAATTCTTCCTTTAATGGTAGTTTCAGGTTGTTAGGGCCATTGAAGCATATTAGGCCTATAATGCATTGTTAATTGTAGAGCACCCCTACAGCCCCGGACAGGTGCGTCCTTAATAAGCATATCAAGATGCGACCTTTACCCACCCACTTCATGACCCCACGACCCACGTGAGGTCCAAATTCAAGGTCACCGAGGCCTGGTCACACACATCGGTCAGTCTTGGCAACAATTATATCTACAATGTGAACCAATCAGCCTTCGCAGATATTAAATTTCCCGATTATAGCCCAAAAAAACAGTGTTTGTGCACCACCCCGAACCTACCTCCGATGACCTTAATGATATGGCAGTTTTATGAGAATTGTAATCTCATGTGATACATCCACTCCTAGGGGCATTGCATCTGATGAAACACCCAGTGCTAATGCGGAAACGTACTAAAATCAGTTTTGACCCCAAGTGACCTTTAATGACCTTCAAGACCACGTCGTGTTTTTAGGAAACGTGGTACACTCCAGTGATATGAGGAATCACACTCCGAGACAGCACCTATGCATTACAATCCGCAAAATGTCCAAGTTATTGCGAAAAAAACATTAAACACATCATTTTGGGACTGATCAGGCAAAATATGCAAATTAGTCCCACAAATTTACCCTCAGGTGATCTGATGCTATTGAATGAATGTATAGGGACTGGTAGTAGGTCCTATTCACAAAGTTCCGTCAAAATTCCTTAAAAAGGTGAGAAATATTGCATATATTAGTCAAGTATGCTAACGCATATGTAAATTAAACACACATCATGACCTTCAGTGATTTTCAACGCAATCTTGAATAAAGTGATCGGGATGATTAGAGGTCATACTCACCAAAGTTTCTGTGAGAAATGCCAACAAAGTTATAAATTTGCTTATTGCTAATGGGCAAACTATATGCAAACTAGTCATGCAGGATGACCTCAGTGGACCTCGGCCACAGTTAGGAAAATTATCGGCAAGGATCGTTGGCCTTATTCACAAGTTTCATGAAAATCAATGAAGTTTTGAAATATCACATACATTATGCTAATTAGGCTACTGGCCAAATAAAATGCCAAACTTGGACCTCGGATGACCTGAAATTGTGCCATGTTGTGCTCCAACCAACTGTCCCCAACCACACGTTTCGTGTAAATCGTAACAAACTTGAAAAATTTTTGCGAAACCTGGAAAATAGAGGGCAGCAAATATACGATAAGCCCAATTTCGCACTATCCGGTTTATGATACGGGACATGTGTGTGTACCAAGTTTGTGTCAATCGGAATAAAGTGTTCAGATGAAGCCGCTAACGCCTAATAGTTTCCGGAGGCCGCCGGCGGAGACGGCGGCCCCGGCCGGCCGGAGGAAGGCGGGCACCGTCCAAAACCATAATATCCACGAACACTTATCAGTGTTGACGGGAATATAATAAGAGAGGAGAATAATCTGTTCAGCGTGGGCCTTATTGAGTACCGAGTGTGGGAACGTCAGTTTGCCGTGACGAGTAGCCGGTGGGCTCTAAACAAAGATTCGCGCATATAGTACCCGTAGGATTAATGACTCCCTCAGCCATACAGCTACTGACGCTCTTCGGATACCAGTATATGGGGCGTGTTCCGTCCCTGACTGCAACATCAGTCGGGAAAAAAAAAGATTGCAGTTTTCGATAAAATTCCGAGGATTAGAAGAGAAAAGGAATAAATACATCTGATCACGTAGGATTCATTTGTACTGAAATCAGTGATTCGTTGAGCCATCGAATAGCATATACGGAGGGGTATAGGGCTAAGTAAATGTTTATGCACACGCGGCGGGCGGGCGGCGGAGCGTTTTTCTCGAATCAGCATGTAGCGATTTATTTCCGCCGCCCGCGTGTCCGCGTGGTATTCGTAATCGATTTCCGGGAATATCCCTGCAATCTTACCGACTTGAAACCGAATAATGGAGAGTAGAGGACAATTGTAGTTCAAATAGTTCAAACAAATCATAAACTGTTGCAACACTCGGATGAGATTTTATACAGATGGTCTCTATTTTTACGGCCAGACACCTATTTGAAACATATTACAGGTAAACCTGATATGGTCAAAGTATTGCTAATTAAATCTCCAACACATGTCAATTGTGAAGTTTAATAGGGGCCGTAATCGTTGACGTTAGACAATGGTTTCGAAAATGAACACCGGTGTTTAGGTTTAAACCCTAGCTATGCGTCCGTGTTTGCTAAACATAATAAATAATAATAATAATAAAATAATAATAATAATCATAACAATAATAACCAATATAATAATAATGGAGGATACTCGGTTCTATAACGCGCATATACGCACCTGCAAAAGGAGAAGCGCCCGACCGCCCGAGTGCATTGAAACGAGTTTCCAAAAACGCCCGCCCGTCCGTCCGCCCGCCCGCGTGTATGGAAACGCGCTTACTTTGGGGCCTGGAAAGTGTCGAGGCGGCGTCAGCCTCGGGGAAGTGTGGGCGGCTGCCCCTCCCCCCCACCCACCCACCCCGGGGCAGCCGAACAAATACAGGCGAGGGCAGGGGATTTGGACCTTCCCCCTTCGCTTACGAAAAAGTATCCGTCGCTCGAACACTGTTTTTGTTTTTAAATTTATTAGAGCTTTTCTCCCCTCATTTTGCTGTCTCTGAGGGTGGTGAGGGGGGGCGGGCCGGTCCACCCGATTCAACCCCCACCATAATCCAAACTGGTGCCAACACTCTGATCCAAGTGGGGCCAAGACCCCCATTAACCCCCACCCATCTAAATTCGAGTTTGCATTGAATACGATGTCTGAGACTGATTTCCCCACACCGGGACAATTAATGTTGATTTCACGCTACTTTTTCGGCGGGCTACGGGACGTGACCTCCAGCTCAGCAGTCAAGTGGGTTATAGTCATTTGCAACAGGATAGGGGCTCCCCAGTCCCCTAATGTCACAACATTTTTTTCATAGCATCCAACAACAGTTCATCTCACACTTCACATTCTGGAGAGTGATACCATTATCTTATCAAAGTAAACCTGGAAAGAGAGATGTCTCCCAGTAGATAATCACTGAAGTGCTGATAAGGTCTGTTAGAAAGTTAGAAGATTTTTTTTTTTTAAAATATTTCAAATGGTTTTTCTTTTCTCTCTCTCATGTGGAATTGTGATTCTGGAAGCAACTTCAATATCCAGATAATAAATTAAACTGTGTCAGTAATTTTTTTTCGAAAATTGGTATTAGATTGACCGGCGTAGAGAAAGTTCACTTTTCATTCCTAGCCGTTAAAACCTGCACTCCTCAATTGGCATTGATAATGAGTGCTCTCTAGATGTTATATATATATGCCCATAAGAGGTCCTAGCATCATAGCATATATGTGTTCTGTAGATGCGTAGAATTAGTACTGGAGGTTTCCCATGGTCAATATACTACCAGGGGTAATTGGCACCAGCTTCTCACAAATATGGGAGGAAATTGCCCCGCTGGTGAATTATTTGTGAGGTATGTAATGAAAATGAGAAGATCAGGAGGGACACTCAATACAGGCACAATAAACAGTTCAGAAGTTTGGAGGGAATGCTCCCCCTATGTTTATTCTTTTAGGAGGGAATTGTCTTAGGATAGAATCCCTATGCCCCCAGCCAGCACTGCTGTGGGTAATTCTGCCATGTTTAAATCTAGAGCTAGAGACAGTAAAGCCCTCATAGGATGGAGAGGACTGCTGAAGTAGGAGTGGGAAGGTTATCATCTTTGCAAAGAATTTTAAACCCCACATTACCGCTCCCATGTAAGTTTCCTAAGTGTCATGGGAAGACGGCCATCACGCGACACTTGTCTTACTTCAGACTTGCTCTGTTACTGAAAGTTGAGCCATGGATTCAAACCCCCCTCGTGCCTTCAACCAAAAGCTGACCCATGACCTTTCCCCCCTCAACCACTGGATGGTTGCAGTGGGCTTACAAGTGGGGGGCAGGGTGTCTCCTGTCCCCCAAAAAGGTGTGAGCTATTGAAACTTAGCCAGACAATTTTTCTTTTTATTGGTATAATTTTCTTTGGCCGAGCAGAGGATCAAACCTATTCAAGGCCCAGCAAGGATGCAGACGGGATACTGCACCTATGGTCAGCTGCGCATCCCTCACCAGGCACACGTAATAATGGAAATGACCTCTTTGGCGGTTATCTTTATTGAGGGTGGGGGGATCACACACAGACGGCAACTTGTAAATTGCTAGGCCTTACCCCCGTTAGAGAAGAGGGGAAATGAGGAAAAGTGCAAAGAATAGAGTGTAAAAAAGGTGGTGTCTTGGGCTAGGGTCCTATCTTAGGTGGTGAGGGGCTTGTGAGAAATGTGCCCCTCCCCTCAGCAATCCTGGATTGCGACAGATGGACAGTGCTCCTGTGAAGCAGCACTGGTTCCATCAATAGCTGTTCATCCACAGTAACCCTCTGGGTCTGTTTACAATCTTTGAATTTTTATAAAGCCAATAAGCCTATAACTAATCGCAGTTGGTGAAGTTCTAGGCTACAGTACTATAGCAACAGCAAAGCGGTGACATCTCATTAGCCTACATATAGGCCTAGGCTAGCCTAGATCAATACACACGGCGACTTGATAATTATTTTCATTCTGCTTTCATGGAACGTTCTCTCTCCGGACCCCTGGGGAGTACTTCAGTGATTGTTCATAATCGGATTTGTAGTGGTTTTCGCCCCTCTCCAATGATTTGGCTTCATCCGCGAAGAAAAACGCCTGTGCCGAAATCGAAATCCCAGCCATATCAACGTATATGGGACAGGTGCGAGGTCTTGCCAGGGCACCATAGTTTCGCGATAATAGTTTCGAGCCGTTGCTATACGTTGCTAGCCTGTGATGACGTAGTCACTTCGTTACCCGAATTCAAATGTGCTTAAACATGGATGGCGCACATGCCTTGAAGTTCAACTGTCGCGAAGCAAAGATAACTAAATAGAACAAGCATGGGTGAGATATGGGGGGCGCAACAGGCAGTCGTGAAAGGTGAGCACACAAAAAATGGAAATATTGTTCTAAAATAGGCTTGGAAAACCCACCGGCAGGACGGCGATCAGTCATGTTTTGCACTCATGCTTTGCGCTCCATGGAGAATTGGATATTGGCCATGCAAAGTGACCTTAGGTAGGTATTTCGGGTCCCCAAGACCACACGTCTGGTGCTGTGGGTCATGTACTCGTCTGAACCATTGGGTGAAGTGATTATTATCTGACCTCAAGATCAATAGACCAGGGTTCTTTGATGAGCCTAACTTGGCTTCCTGAACCCGTTTAGGATTTGAATCAAATCAAATCCCGAGTGCTTCACTCAACCCAGGTGCAATAAGTACACCGTGAGTAACCTTCAAGTGTTGCCCTGTGGTTGTGGCCCATTAGAGGAACTCGACGACGGCTTCCAAGACAATTTGAGCATCCTCATCAAACGACCTTGTTAGAACTCTCAGCCTTTAGACCACTTTCTCTGAATACATCAAGGGGTTGGTAAACAAAAACATTTTTTTCAACAAAGAACCGGTACCCCCCTCCCCAGAGAAAAGAACGCGAAGTCGACAACGAGAACGGCTCTAGGAGATGCACCCGTCACGATGAACCATGGGTCCCGACGGTTCATGGTTTTACACTGACTGTTCGATCTTGCACGAACAGCTTTGAGGACGATTTTCCGAAACTCTCCTTGAGAAAAAGTACGTATCGGAGATTGCTGGGTTCGAATCCAGTCGAGTCATACTAAGACTCAAAAATGGTTGTACCTGTTGCTTTCTCGGTGGCGATCAGCGCCAAAGATGGAGCAGGGAGGACACACGAGGGGTAGGCAACTCGCAAGTTTCCGTCTACATGTGAAACCGACAAACGCAAGGCCCACTGCCATTAGATACATGAGATTAATCAAGGACATTGCGTTTCCGCCATACCTGTAGAAGATTCACAACTGACAATAACAGAAGTAACCAGGTGGCACCTTGCGGGCTGATAGGTCCAATCCTCTGTCGGCGGAAAATGAAATATAAAAATTCAAAAAATGCCAGGAAGTGCGGTAGCACCGGGCGTTGCATACGAAAGAGGAAAAACTCGCCACAGTGCAAGTCAAGGTAGAGTACGGTATACCTGTCACTATGATACGCCAATAAAATATTACTTGTATGTATACCATGGGGAGTTGTTTATGGTATAACGTCATAGACACGTTCGGTACCATCTAATTTGCCTGTGTGTGAGTAGTAGTAAGTCCTTTATAAAGCACACTATAGACGGTCTAAATGAGGCCTAAAACTATGACGATCTAACGCCATCCAAAACAAAGGAAGGCTCTGGCCTACCCATGGTCAAGTTACAGGAAACATGCGGCCAAGTTGCGACTCTGATGGACTCGGAGGGTTATAGCATCTTGTACGGTCGCACGTTTTAATGGTCATAAGTAGGTATAGGGGTAGGAGTCCTGTTCCTGACTTGATGCGTAGGCCTATGTTGGTTTCCTGAGCGAACACTGAAATTCAATTTTCTAATGACACCTTAGTACATAGCAAGAGCATAAAGCTATCACGATTTGTGTGTTGCCTCGCCTAGCGGGTTCCTTTGAAGTTTTAGTTTATGAGGGCTTCGGTTCAGGCATGCTGGCAATTGAAACGCCAACAGCACGCGTCAGACAACCATGGCACCTGAGCAGCGCAGAATGACGAAGGTGCTGGTCGTGTTCCAGTTTGTTTTCAGTCTTAGCTCGAAGCTCTAACAAGAACTAGACGCTTTATACAAGTCACCTTCGGGTGGTGTTTTGTGTGAATAGGAAACGAAATAATAGCGACTTGGGGATCAACATGCGCACACCCATCCACGAAAGTGTTAGAAGTCCGACGGCAGTACCCGAAGACGATGAACGCTTTCCAACCTTGTTTCCGCCTTTAAAACCGTTGAGGTCTACCGACCCAAGTGTGTCAGGACCGTTAAGTCACTTTAGATCCGTGTGAAACGGAAGTTGAGTTGTTTGCAGGGTGGGAAGGGGGGGAAATTCAGATACAGTTATACAAAGCCCCTGTGGTGCTGTTACTGATGAGCGAATTCACCTAATTGGGAGGCCAATAGAGAACTAAGGCTAAGGCTATCTTACCCAGCAGCGCCCTATCAAAGCACTATCACATTACTACTGTGGGGACACTGCGCCCGCGGAATGGAATGCAGGTGGTCCGATTTTGTAAACCTCTGGTGCGACCGGATTCAGAATTCGAAACTTCGGAGATCCCGACAAGGTTGCATGCCTGCATGTTAGATGTGCAACCTGACAAAAACAGACAGACAGCCGTCTAAATCAGAGTTTTTTTCGTGATTCGTAATACTTTCCAAGTACGTGAACACCATCGGTCATGATATGTCAATAATTTCTCCAGCGTCAAAACCATTGATTGCGAGTGCGGAGCCCATTGGAAAGCCCGAGACTTTTCCGCAGTGCTGTTGGACAAGGAATGTCCCTGAAATGTTCCACGCCACCCACGTGTTAAAGTGGGTACCCTTGTGAGGGAATTGTAAAGAGTATCGAAGCGCAGTATGGGTGCTTCGATATTGGGAAGTCCCCAGGGGGCCACGATGAAGTGGCGTAATGGAATGGTGTGTCGGGGGTGAACAAACAAGCGGTGGTTGCTGTATCGGTTAACGGGTGTTACAAGTCACTAATGATCAGGGGTAATATCTGTAAGCGCTTGGAGCAAGTGTTCCACCTAGAAAAGCGCTATATTAAAACGAAATTATTATTATATAGTGAGTAAGGGATACCCTTTGTGGGGACCTGCCATGCACCTGAGACCACACAATGTCCCGCCTAAAGCAGCCTAAAGGTACCTATAGGACGATTGCTTCCCCCCAAGATAGCTTACTATACCTCGTGTTCACCGATCTGCCGATACTCGGTAGCACTTCCGGTGGGGGAAGCTCCGACGCACACTATCGGATCGTATACAAACGTAGACAGGTCCCATCCGTTACGGACACGCTGGATCAAAACAGATATGGTTAATAGACAACATAACGGCAGGAATCCAGCGGTAACCCGAGATCAAGTGGTAACCGTATTTTTAGGGAAAATTCGAGGACATATCGTCTTGAGGAGGAATTCAATGCCAAGGAATAGTAAGCAACCACACCTGCGCACCGAAACTGGTTTACACCATATAAAGACGCCTCAGATATAAGCGTGACGGAAAGGCTTGTGATGCGCCTGGTATAGAAGTTCTCCAACGAGCGAGTTTGTAACAAAACTGACTTGACAACAACATCGTTGGGGGATATTAGGTATCATAACAAAGTTTGAAGATTTGTCGAAATTGACACAGTTATGTTGCAAAACTACTAGTTCCTCATTGTCTTGTTGTAAAATAAAAACTGGGCATCAGTACTGAGCTCCCAACATGCGACCATGGGACAACTAGGACTGATATAATAGTAATAATGAAAGTAATGATACAATAAATATGCCGCAAAAATGGACTATAGTTAATGGTTCTGGTCCGTCGACAAAGAAGAAACGACAGACAAGAGACTCGTGGAACAAGAACCATTCAGAAGCGTCGATTGAAGAAAAAAGTTTATATTGGTGAAGAAGCAGTGGAAAAGCCAAAGTTTGAACAGGGTCATGGTGTCGCCGCGACCACAACCAAACGCCCCTTTTCATGAAATGGTATTGTCTATGTGAGGTATGGGACTCGGGGCGTTCTAATAATCGCTGGACTTGAATTTCTAAGATTTTTGTTTGTTTGTTAAAGCAAAAAAAATGGTTTCAGTCAGGGATTGACTACTAGAGTAGATTTCCCCTGCATGCTCCAGTTTCGATGGGCAGCTAGTCCAATATGGTTTGTCAATGAGCATGGACTCGAAAATATTAGGCTCTTTGACCCGAGAGTCGTGCAGTTTACGGAGAATGGTTGTAATCTGATAAGGCTGGGATTCCTTTGTGGTATAGCGTTGTACGAGATGGATGTAAAATAACAGATTTACAAAAGAGAACGTTTGTTTCAGAAGAGACCACACTACAAGTTTATTGCGGGAAGACCATAGAAATGCAGCAGCCGGTGATATTGTCATTTGATCGGATTATGAAAAATGAAATTCATCGCGGCGAGTGATACGCATCCGTATACGCATGGTACATGTGCTTATTTTGCCCCTTCAGTGTTAGTTTGATTTCATAGTTTCAATTTGCCTCGTGGAATCAGTAATTTATACTTCAAGTAAATAGGACATATTCAGACACTGTTCTATTATCGGTTGCGCGTGAATTCCCGCTTTTCCACAGCGTACCGGACCCACGTCGCATCTGCGTGTCCGGGGTGGATGTGAAAATAACATATTTTCGAAAGAACTTTTTCAAGAAGAGAATACACGATAAGTTTATGCGGACACCATCGCAAATGGAGTAGCCCGTGCATATTGCTTTTGAAAAAGATAATATTCCATTAATTCATTCATTCGGGTGATAAGCATCCGTATAACGCGTTGGGAGCATGTGCCTATTTTGCCTATTCAGTGTTGTTGCTTATTTATAATTATTTTTGCCTCTGTGGAACCAAGAGTATTCTTTGCAACTAAATAGGACCAGTTCGATACTGACCCCGGCAGTCCGGTGACATAGCGATTTCTCACATGCGTACCGGACCCGCATAACGCATCTACGGAATCCTTGCAGCCTTAAGGCGAAATTCAATACTACGCGGATGCGGGGTGCGGTAAAACAATAAGCCGTTTGACGAGTAAATAAAATTTGGAAAGTGCCCCCGAAAAAGCTGTATTCGGACAGCGGAGATAAAACCAGTTGCAACAGCGGCAAGAATCCATTCAAATAAATATGGAACGAGCACAGAGTTAGCAAAAGTACCACGCGTACCAATGCGGCATCTGGATGCCGCACCGCAAAACGGTTATATGGGAATTATCTTTCCTCAAAAAAAGCCAATTTATGTCAATGTTAATGAGTTGTTATACATATTTGAGTTCATTCGGCACCCTACATTTTTTTTTCTTCGAAAAAGTGTTCCGTAATTCGCAAAACTGCGATTTTCAAATGATATCGCACCCCGCATCGCACAAATGGAATCTCGCCTTTAGGATGGGATTGATTCAATAATGCGTATGCGTAGCCGAGGTGGATTGTGAGAAAATCACATATTTAAGAAAACGAAAGTGTTCAGAAGAGAAAAACACATAGGTGATTCGAAACCGTACCATAAAAAAGGGCACAGCAGGCCTGTATATTGTTCGTTGATTGGATTTTAGGAAAGATATTACCCATAGAATTCATTCGCGGTGATACGCATCTCTATACGAATTGGTACATGGCCTTATTCGCTTATTCCAGCGTTGGTTGCCTTCTTTGGAGTTTTTTGGCTTCTGGGGAAACCTATTATCTATCTTTGCAAACTAAATAGAACTATTCAAACCACTAGCCCCGCCCTCAGTAGACGTAAAAAATTGGCGATTGTCAATACGCATACGCATCTATGGAATGCCAGCCTGATGCGTTTAGTGCAGGTGCCAGGGGCCCGCTTGCCGAGTTCGGATCTCGGCTATCAGGCATATACTGAAAACCACGGATAGGCGGTAACATAGACCCTTCGATTGGACGTTCTTATGGCCGAACAAAAAAAAAAAATGTGTGTAAGAAATTGTCGCTTTTTTCGCTACGAGAGCCGTCTCCGACCGACCTTCAGGTAACGCACGGTTCGAACCTTTGTAATCTTCAATTTTGGTACCTCATTTTTAGGCCTGATAAAGCGCAAAAAAAAATCTGGACATCAGAAACGAGTTTTCGTCGTTAGAGGGCAACTGCAGGGCTTTCTAAACGATGCGGAAAACTATAGCGTCAAAGCATGGTCATAGGCAGATGTAGTTTTATTTGAGTGGAGAACCATATGTGCAAAACCCAATGGCGTTAACACAGTTGAACACGCAGGTAGTTATGTTAGTTATGTAATTGTGTTCATTGTGTTAAATACCTCGACATTCCGCAGAAAATTTGTTGTCGTCTTTCAAGAAAGTAACCGTCAACACTTACAAACCCAATTACAGCAAATCCTTTCGCATAGAATATGACTAATTATTCTTCGAAGTGAAAATTATGGGTCAATGTAAAGAAAGCAAATAATATTCGCGGGGTTGTGCGAGTGATGACATATATGTACAGATATATATATTATTATATATTATATATCTTTTCTTCATATATATACATGGTTGTATATATATAATATACTAATATAATATAATATCTTATAGATATATATTAATATAATATAATAACATATATCATATTACGTCACCCAAAACCATTTAAGAACGTTGTTTATTCGCTATGGCTCTACAAGCTTCATGTTGGGAGGTGTCAATTTGGTACAAACTCATTGTGAGATTCAGATCTTTCTCATAAAGATTTCCAGTTTTTTCAACTCTGACCACTGTTCTTAGCATTTCTCTGCCTTTCCTCTCTCGGGCCTCAGAATAGGGCCACAGTGCCAGTGTCACGCAGTGGTGAAACACAATGCCTGCATTTCTCTCCCTCGAAAACTGGGTCTTCATGCAGTTGCATGCACCGTTGGACTGTTTAAATCGCCGCAGCACACTCGTCTCCCACTCAGTTCATTGTTTTTTTTCTAATAAATTCCTCCATTGTAATTGTTTGACCCTCATATCGTATCATATACATTATTGCCTCTGCTTACAACCTCCATTTGACAAGTCAGATTTAATCCGTCATGAGCTGTCTATTGCTTTTCGTGCTTAGACTGTTCCATGCCCAGTCTCGTCATAGGATTCTGTCCGTCTAGTATGTCCGTAACTATATCTCCGAGACACGGGCGTAGTGGCCGGGCGTGTACCGGCCCGTGCAGTTAGTCTCCGATGCAGTCGCCGGGAGTCCTCGGTACTAGCGCAATAACTCTTCAATACATTCCGGTTGGTGGGACTATGGAAATCAGTGAAACTCGACACATTTTCGTCCGCCACAGAGAAATCCCAGACAGGCCGGAAAGTGGACGTTGTCACATGACCGGAGCCATTTACTTTGACATAATTGGCGATTTTTCAAAAATCGCCCGGATTCACGAAGCTTAGTGGATTTGTAGACTAGATGTGGTCCTGACAACAAGGGAAGGCCATTTCGAGGGGGTGGGGGGCGTGGGGAAGGCCCCCATGAAATGAAATCGGTCGACCCCCCCATTTTCCCCCCCCCCCACTGCTGGAGATTGGGTGGTAAACGCTTCTTGGACAGGTTTACTTCCTGTGTCAAACCCCAACAATTGACAAAATTTGTCATTAAGTGACTTAATTTGAAAACAAAATGTAGAGAAAATTAGCACACAGAGTATATAAAGTCATGTTCAAAAGCTTTTTATAACAAACCTGACCATGGTTCACTTCAATCGAAATGCCAAAAAGGGATTAATGATTCTTGACTGCAAAGAACTGTATTCTAGACTTATCATGTAAACAACACGCATTTTTGCTTTGATCCCCAAAACAATGGAATCATGTACTCTTAGGAGAAACACTTGTGCCAAGTATGAGTTTCATCCATCCAAGTGGGGCCATTACCTTGTTTGACAAGCTGAAAATGAAAGGGGATGCAGCTGTTCCAAATTTTCCTTTTTATTACAAAAAATGAACCCTGGTCTACAATAAAAAATAATTTGGTTCTGACTCCGATAAGAAAGCTACACACCAAATATCATCAGAAGGACCATTATGGGCTTATGTGTCAACAAGACTTGGCCTCTTTGACCTCAGCTAACCACCAAAGCAATATGGATCAGTACTCATCATGGGACAGTATAAACAGCTGCTCATAATCCAAGTGATGGTCAAAACAGGGCGGGGATACAAGGAAGGGGGGGGGGGGGGGTTCCGCTCCAGCCCTACCCCTTTTCAGTAGATAGTCAGGGGCAGCCCCCTATTGTGAATTAGCCGGTAATATCGATCAACTGATCAACCTTATATTTGTCACCTGTTTAGATTATTCATTTAGGGATTTCTTTTAATTACGACGGGCACGGAATGGACCGTGCTGATGTTCAACGCCGTAGACGTCTGTTCTATGTGCACATAAGTATATGAATCTTCGTGATAATTTTCTAGGAATCTTGTACATCCGAAATCTCATAAAAGTTCCCAAATGAGCCACAGGTTGCATTAGAGAGCATCTAGATCATACAGCTCCAGGGCCCTCAGGCGGCCTGGACCCACGCCGAGAGGGCTTCGCGCCCATGGAGTGAGCTGCGCGCAACAATAGGGGTTGGTCTGTATGTACTCGATTCTCGATTCCCGCCCTAGGCGGACCCTAGACCCATGGCCGAAAGGGACTTCGCGCTGCCTTGCTCGGGATTAATGTGTGCTACGCAGGTACGCAGTACGGCTGTTAGCTGGTATATGGTAACCCAGGACGTAGCCACGCACTCATTAAGCGACATGACATGACATAGGTCAGTAATCTTCTCAGACGTCTGTTTATGCTGCACAAATGTCATGAGTCGTATTGGGAATTTTCTGGATTTGGTCAACCGAAATCACGATAAAATGTTCCCAAGTGAGCCTCAGATTTCATAGAGAGATATAGAATCTGTACAGGGCCTTCCAGGGCCATAAGGCGGGCCCTGGACTACGCCGAACGGACTTCGCGCTACGCGCCTTTGAGGTGCGCTGCGCGCAAATAAGGATGAGTCCGTTCGTCTGTACGCGCTTCTCGATTCACAGCACGACACGAATCTCGACCCCACCCCCTGGGAGGAATCTGTAATCCACGCAGAATCAAAGTATGTGCTAAATTGCCACAATCACAATCA